>OZ010599.1:98458909-98486409 GCA_963932145.1 Acanthosepion lycidas
ATATATATATATATATATATATATATAAAAGTGAGCATTGAAGTCAGCACTCAGAGGCAACAGGCTGTTTCATGCTAGACACAATCGTCAGGCCACGAATGCTAGATTTTTCATTGGCTATTTATATATATGGGTCAGTAGTGCATTGTGGGTAATCTAATCTGGCAGTTATTTTTGTGGGAGAGGCTTGTTTGTTTGTTTATTTACTTATTTGTTTGGGTTAATTTATTTGTTTTTCATTTTTATTTTGTATTATTTATTCTTTTCGGTTTTTGACGTTTTATTAACGGGGTAAAAAAAATGGGGTGTGGGGGGGTTTGCTTAGGTCGCTTATTCGATAGTTTGTTTTGGCCTAGTTTCATATATGAATATTGTGGTGAAATAATTTATTACATAGAAGTGGTCTGTTTTTATTAAATTATTTGCTCTGGATTTTATCCTCCTTGGGTTTACCCATACAGATTACCTAGTTTTTCATAAACTATATATATATATATATATATATATATATATATATATATATATATATATATATATATATATATACATATATATATATATATATATATATAGAGAGAGAGAGAGAGAGATAGAGAGATAGATAGATTGTTTATTTGTTTAGTCATATCAACTACTTATTGATCATTTAATACTAATATGTATTGCTGGCATTTTTACTATAAAAATGTATTTATACATTTTCATAGTATTTTGACCCCAGTTTGGGAGTTAACTATTTGCCCATAGCTGGTTCTAACAGGTGCTACCACCCCTGGTCAGGGTGAACCTTGGGACACAAGCAAGAGGTGGTTCCATGCTCCTCAAAACCTCCTGACCACAAGCCTTGCTATTGGATGTAAATCATGGTCATACGTAGGACGTTATATATATATATATAAATATATATATATATATATATATATATATATATATATATATATATATATATATATGTATATATATATATATATATATATTAATTAGTACTTTAAAAATTACATTAAGTCAATAATTATTTTTCAGTAGACATTGCTTGTTTTTTTCCAAACAGTATAATTTCTGCCAGTCTCTGCTTTCAAGATACTTATTAACAAGAATGTGATGGCTTCTAACAGCATTCTAATCTGCATCACCCTTATTGAGGAAACCCTTGTCAGTCCTAGTATATATCATATTGCTCATACAGAGAAAGTTTTCACAGCCAAGCCAGGTGCATTTGCCTGTTTAAGAAATGCTGTTCTTTGCTCAAAGCCCAAATTAATATATATATATATATATATATATATATATATATATATATTATAGAATTTGTTGAATGCACAGTATAGTAGGGTCAGTTGGGCACCATCTGAGAGAAAAAGAACACCATGAGGCAATTTACTCCACCAGGAATTTGGAAACGGCATGCTGTACTGCTTTTCATTTCCACTGGAAGTTCCAATATGAGCATTTCAGTGTGTTTTGGTGTCAATCTGAGGATTCGGAAAGTGTTGGATGAGTCTAATGGTGATTAGGAAGCTGTTTGGAGTAATCATTAGTGATGGTAACAATATACCTTCATTTATTTTCTCACAGGACTTCAGACTCAACACAGGTTGTAGTGCTGCCCTGCGTCAAGAGGGTGGTTGCTGGAAGAGACTATGCCTAGCAAAAGGACTCTGCACCATGCTGCACAAGAAGGAGAACCCAGTCCTGGCTTTCAGACAATTTCTGTGATCACATCACCTCTTACATCTGGTCACCTAACTCCCTAAACTCAAACGCTTTATTATGTGTGGGGTTCTGTTGAGCAAGAGACCAACAAAACTCCTTCTAACACAAAAGATGAACTGAATGCAAGGATTATGGCAGCATTCACCAACTTAAACAAGGAGACCATCCCGAAGAGATACAGGAGATTCCAAAGCCGTCTGGTTGAAGCCATTGGCAATTGTATTGAATAAATTTTCTATTTAGTATTTCAAGATATTTTTGCGTAATTTTGGTAAATATATCTGTTAAAATGAGATGTCAGTGTTATTTTCATTTCTGCATCATTTAGGCAAAAATGTATCCATCGCACCCTGTATATATATATATATATATCATGGACTCTCTCATTGTGTTCGATGTATGAGGGTTAAGCAGCTCAGTTCCTAGGAATCAACAGCCAGACATCAGCACATATGATTTGATTATAGTGGTGAAGGCTTTGTGCAGAATCAGCCACACTTTTTGAAGGGCTGAATACTGAAATCTGGAGCACTATGTGCCACAAGGTCCCAAAATGACCCTTCACAGGTTTTGAATTGGAGTTGTCCTCCTATAGCAGTTGCCATCCAAGGCTATAGAACCCAGTCTGTCCTGCTATTTACACATGGCTAGAGGGAGAAGAAGAAGAAGATTCAAACTTTTCCCAGTGGTATTAGCACATAAGTGAATTTAATGGATTCAACTGGAATTCAAACTCAGCTCTCTGATTCCTCAATCTGAGCTGCTATCCATTACTCCACCATGCCTCCTATATATATATATATATATATATATATATATATATATATATATATATATATATATATATATGTAAGCTTGAATGCAATCTTCAGGTTATGAAATATTCAACCATGAAACAAACTATTGCCTCTGGATGTTGACCTCAATGTACACTTTTATATTAAGTTGGTGCAAAAATAATGACGTAATAATGTCGTTTTTTGACGTATTTTTTAATGTCAAAAAACGACATTATTACGTCATTATTTTTGCACCAACTTAATATTTACACACCCTCTATCTCTGATATGGAACACGTTCACCCATAAATATAACATACTTTAAAACAATATTTTGTCATGTATATATATATATATATATATATATATATATATATATAGAGAGAGAGAGAGAGAGAGAGAGAGAGAGAGAGAGAATAAAATAAGATTTGGAAAGCATCTAATATTTATATCTGTTTATATTTCCGAGATAATGTATTGTAATTTTTTACATTATTTAAATTGTTCGGCCATTTACTGAGACCTTAATTCTATAAGTACAAAAAATTCACATGGACCTGTTGCTAAGAGCGTTGGTACGATCTTGTGACATGACCCAAAGAGTTTTGAGTTCAATACCTGGCTACTGCAGAGGTGAACAAAATCTTGGAGAGTTGATTTACAGGGCAATAACTGTGACATTTGGAAGAGACATGGCCTATCGAACTAGAACAATCTACCCCAGTGGACGAAATAAAATGTTCAGTTCCAAATTCTAATCACCTGAAGATTGCTTGAGTGTACAATGGCCGAAATGTTGTGAATATGGCAATAAAGATGAGGACACAACTCTGGACAATGTAAATAATATTTATATGTATTTATAGGTAATATTTATCATAGACCGGCACTTATGTATTTAAATTATGAAAAATATATCTGGCTATCATAATGTTCATGTAGATGTATATTATATTTGGCATTTAAAATAAATGAGATTTGTATATATCTGTGCAAGAAAAAAAGATTAAAGAATTTTTTCGTGGTGAAAAATTTTTTTATTATTAAATGGAGATAACTTGTATTACATCTATATCTATTTATTTATTTATTTATTTATTTATTTATTTATTTATCTATCTATCTATCTATCTATCTATCTACCAATATATATATATATAGCTAAATTAGATCTCATTTAAATATTCATGGAGACCTACCAGACACTATTCCTAACATACTTGTTGACAACACTAATATATTAGCATCATCTACATGCAAAAAAAGGCTAAAAATAATGGAAGCCTTGTTAAGAAAAAACAAAAAAAACAACACTTAATAATATTAACTTTGAACATGGATACAATATCTTGACCGTGTTTTGAAAAATGAAAACATTTTATAAAACATACATACAACAAACTATTTCTTATTTAACAGTTAAAATATTTAATCCTTGAAAATGGCTAAATTTATAGCTTGGATAAAAAGAACATTTGGACAGTTTTTATATAATTTATCATCCGAAAAGAAAAAAAATTATTAGATCGCATGAGAAATTGTGTAAAAAACTAACTAAAATCACCTTGTCTGTCGTATTCAATGAAATGTGCATGAAAGAAGGATTACTACCTAAATACATACATATATCTATATATCTATATATCTATATCTATATCTATATCTATATATTTATATATATATATATATATATATATATATATAACTTTAAAAATTGAAGTCTTAAGTCCTTGTATACATATTAAGCACATATGAGGCTAAAAAAATTTACTTTTCAATGAACTCCACATAGATACATTTATGATTCTCTTGCTAGCCATTCTCTTCCGCCTTCTTCTCCTTCGGTCTTCACATCTTCTTCCTCCTCCTCCACCCTTGCCATCACACCAAACATTATGTGTTTCTTTATTTTATTTTTTTTAAATATAATGGAGTTTTTTTAAAAATAAAGTGTTGGGTGGTCAATTGATAAGAATTGCCTGAGGAAATGCTTGGTAAATGATAGCAAGAACTCTATGTGGATGTTTACAGTAGAGATCTATCTATCTATCTATCAATCTATCTATCTATGCATGAATCTATATATATATCTATCTATCTAACTATATATATATATATATATATATATAGATAGATAGATAGATAGATAGATAGATAGATATACATTAAAAATCTGAAGGTTAGTTGAATCCGCTTCAATGGCTTCAAACTTATGGTATCCTCAGGCGATTTTATTTCAAATGATCACCTAATGCATTTTTATTTTTTTAAAAGAAGGAAATCTATTAGGTTGGTGCAAAAATAATGACGTAATAATGTCGTTTTTTGACGTTAAATAATACGTCAAAAAACGACATTATTACGTCATTATTTTTGCACCAACCTAATACATTATTATTATTATTATTATTATTATTATTATTATTATTATTATTATACTCAACGTCATGTATTTTTTTTATTTATTTTTGAAAACAATAATGTAGCTTTCTTTAGTTTTTCAAAAAAATAAAAATGAGTTAGGTGGTCATTTGATAAAAGATTGCCTGAGGATACTGTAAGGTTGAAACCAAAGTAGCCGATTCAATTGACCTCCTGATATTTTAAGTTAAAAGCTAGTTATTTTGACTTTTTTTTTTACATGTGTGCAGTTTTAATACTACTTTTTCCTGGTCTGATTCAACTCTTATCATAAACCTTTTATGCATTTATATATATATATATATATATATATATATATATATATATACAGTAGCGTCCAAAACTAAGGGACAAAATTTTAAAACCTAATATTTGTTAGAAATAACAACTGTGAAAAGCTGAAATTTTGACAAATGGTAGTCGTTATCATCCATAACAGTAAAATTTGAATCATTTGCAAATGATAGAAAAAGAATTATAACAATTATTTATTTATTTTCAAAATAGGATCGTCCAAAAGTAAGGGACACAATTGAGAAAAACAATGTAAACAGTATGCTATATTCAAATTTTTTGATTTTCGCTAAAGAATAAGTCTTACTTAGTCATTTGTAAACGTTGCATCAGCCGACACCATAGCGAAACGCCAAAAACTTGATTACTCTGTGAGACAAGCTATTGTGAAGCTACACAAGGAAAAGCACACCATTAGAGAGATTTCAGAGAAAGTGAAACGTTCCAAGAGTGTTGTAGGCAGGGTTGTTAAATCCTACAATGATACTGGCAAAATAGTTAGTGCTTTTAAAACCGGCAGACCCCGCAAAACTTCGGCAAGAGAAGATCGAATAATGCAGCGTATGTCATTAAAGGACCGTTTTAAGTCTTGCACAGAAATTAAAAGGGTTATGAATAGTACCTCATGTGTTAATGTGTCAAGACAGACTGTTTCTAGACGACTGCAAGAAATAGGGCTGTTTAATCGAACCCCAGGGAAGAAACCACTTGTTAGTTCGAAGAATAAGAAGAAGAGATTAGAGTTTGCAAACAGGTATGTAATTTGGACATATGAAAATTGGGCAAAAGTATTTTTCAGTGATGAAAGCAAGTTTAATTTATTTGGAAATGATGGAAAAAACAACGTAAAGAGACGTATTGGTGAAAGATTAAGTGCAAAGTGTACTAAGAAAACTGTCAAGTTTGGGGGCGGAAGCGTCATGGTATTTGGAATGTTTTCTAGCCAAGGTACAACGCCTCTTGTCCGGTTACAAACTCGTGTAAACGCGCAGATCTATAAAAACATTGTTCAAGATCATGTTGTGCCAATCATACAGAATTCAGGTTTCGATAGGGCCACCTTTATGCAAGATAATGCCCCATGTCACAAGGCAAAGGTGGTAATGAGTTACCTTAGCGAGCAAGATTTGGAAATTATGGATTGGCCACCGCAAAGTCCTGACTTAAATCCAATAGAAAATCTTTAGAAGACCTTAGGAGTGAAAGTTATGGAAAGAAATCCCACTAACACGGAGGATTTGTGGGTGAAGCTTCAAGAAGAATGGTCTAAAATTAGTATCGAGGATTGTCAAGAACTGATTCGTTCTTGTAGTCGAAGATGTGCAGCTGTCATTGAGAGCAAGGGCTCATTTACTAAATATTGATTGTACATGTATTTTTATTGTTTTTTTGCCGTTTACATTGTTTTTCTCAATTTTGTCCCTTACTTTTGGACGTTCCAAATTTGAAAATAAATAAATAAATGTTATAATTCTTTTTCTATCCTTTGTAAATGATTCAAATTTTAGTATGTTATTATGGATGATAACGACTACCAGTTGTCAAAATTTCAGCTTTTCAAAGTTGATATTTCTAACAAATATTAGGTTTCAAAATTTTGTCCCTTAGTTTTGGACGCTACTGTATATATATATATATATATATATATATATATATATATATATATATATATATTACAAAAACATAAAACAATTTCTATTAAAAATCAATCTGGATCAATGTATTTAAGCAGATACTTATTTTTATGTCTACATGTATTCATCAATTCATTTCTCTTGTCTAATAAGCTAGGGTTATTTAAGTTATATATATATATATATATATATATATATATATATATATATATATATATATATAATGATGAAAACAGATACTTTAGATATCTATGGTAATATTTTATTTTGTGAGATCAAATTGATCCTGTCTCATGACTCAAAACAATTTCACATCAATATATATATATATATATATATATATATATATATATATATATATATATATATATAACTAAGATCTTGCAGATAATAATTGATCCTGATCATATAATGGATGTATTGGTGACAGGCCTGATAGATTGATTCACAACTTTATTTTTCCCCTATTTTTCTGGCATTTTGCTATTGATAAGTTTCTGCAAATGTTTTTGAACCAACCTTCAACAGGGCTAAAAAATATGTGTGCTCTTAAGATGCCTTCATTTAGCCTAAAAGACATTTGCCAAAAGAATAACAAAGTATTTTGTGTGTTCCGGTAGAGTGATTACACGAGAATATATGAAATGTCTGGTGAGTGGGAGAAAATACTGGGTTGAAAGGTGGAAGAGATAGGGTCTTTCGGTTCAACTTATGCACACACAGACACAGGGGTTTTACTCAATATTGTTAATGGTTGAGCTGCACTTATCCAGCATCTCTTAGTCTATCTATTAATCACTTTCTATCTCACTCTGTTCATCACACACTTAATCTAGTTAAACCTGTACTTATCTATCTATCTATCTATCTATCTATCTATATATATATCTATCTATTTCGGTCTGTTCATATCTATCTATCTATCTATCTATCTATCTATCTATCTATCTCACTCTGTTCCTATTTATCTATTTATCTCACTGTATTGCTTATCTATCTATCTAGCTAGTTAGCTAGCTAGCTATTCATCTCAGTTTGTTCAGATCTATCTATCTATCTATCTATCTATCTATCTATCTATCATTTTCACAGCATGTATAAACTGGTACTAAGATTCTACTGTTCATAAAGTGGGGGTCGGTTTTCTATATTTATTAAGTAATAAATCGAACACCCATTAATTACCACAT
Organism: Acanthosepion lycidas; assembly: GCA_963932145.1. Taxonomy (NCBI): domain Eukaryota; kingdom Metazoa; phylum Mollusca; class Cephalopoda; order Sepiida; family Sepiidae; genus Acanthosepion; species Acanthosepion lycidas. The sequence continues at coordinate 98,466,941 of OZ010599.1, forward strand.
ATTGAAAATTGCATAAAAAGATATATTCAAAGACTTGCACATGAAAACCTTCTTATAAGAGTAAAACCTTAACAAAATATACTTTGCAAAATGTAGATAAACTCGTATTAAGATTTTACTGCTCGTAAAGTGGGGGATCGGTTTTCTATTGTCATTAAGTAATAAACAGATCCCTGAATGAATTACTGCACATTAATAATCAGAGAAAAAACTTTCTTTAAAGCTTTACATGCAAAATTGTTCTCAAAATAGCAGTTTTATAAATGCCATCCTTTTTGACAGCATTGATAAGCGCGTAGCATGTCGATGGAGGAGAAGGAAATGAAGCTGGGATTTGAGAACATTGTGCAATCAAGATAGATTAGCAAACCTATCGTATTGTCCACGTTATGGAAAACATCAAACGCCCAAGAGAGAAGAGTGTTACATGTTGATCTTCTCTCGACTTGTAATGCATTAGCGACAGAATCTCCTGGCTTTCTTCAGATTCCTATAATATTCAATAAGTTTCTGGGAATTTCAAACCAAATCCTTTCTTTAATCTACTGCATTGACTGTTTCTATTTTGTTGTGTATGCTACAGATATCTTCAGTGGCGTAGCTAGTGGAAGGTGGGGGTGGTCTGCCCCAAGCAACACTTTTATGTGGGGTGGGGGGCGACACTTTTGCGTCTTATGTAGAGGTTGTATTGTCGGGTCTGCTGCATACACCCCTAGACACTGTATTAAAATAAAAGTGGTTTTAACGTCAGGACACTACTCGCAGTTGAAGGGCCGTTTCCCTTTCAAATAACTTAATCTATAGTACATGTATTTAAGGGATTATTATCTCAACCGGATCATAAACATTAAACAGTGATGTATATTAAAAGTATACTAGTACATTCGAGTAGGTGAAAACAATATTATAATGATATATATATATATATATATATATATATATATATATATATATATACATATATATATTAAAGACATTTTTATGTTTAACGTTCTTTTTATAGATACAAGTATTTAAGTAAATGCTCTGTTTATAATAAACAGTATTAAATAACATTTACCGGCCTGAATGTCCGAGAAATTTTCATAGAAAATATTCGTCCTTTGACAGGATTCGAACCTGCATCCTATAAGGAACCGTCATTTACGCTGACGTGCCTTGCCTTTGGGGCCGAGTCGGTTAAGGCACGTCAGCGTAAATGACGGTTCCGTATAGGATGCAGGTTCGAATTCTGTCAAAGGACGAATATTTTCTACTCACACATCTGTTTTATTATTGTTGACAATGTGAATCCAGCGAAACATTTGAACTGTAGTATAAACGAACACAAGTACACATCAAGTGCTCCAGACCAGCTGCAATGTTCAGCTGAGCGTTGTCCTTCAGGAAAGTTTTGGCCCATTAAGCTCAGTACCTCTCCACATGGTGGGCCCACAACAGCTGGATGATGTTACGTTGCAACCGGTCTATGTTAATTGGATGCAACTCGATAAGAATTTTTGGGTAATCCATACACTGCCTTCCACCGCCTTTTCACCACAAGTCTTTATCACCTTATCTGGCTTTTGGAATCTCTTTAGAGAGGCAGCAGGAAATCCTCTACAGCCAACCTCAAACGGCACCAGCGTGCAGCCATATCCCCTCTCACGGAATTCAGCCACCAGTTCCTCATACCGAAGCAACTTTCTTTCATACGCCTCTTCAATCCTTTCTTCCCATGCTACTGTCAGTTCGCCAAGCAACAGATATTGCTTCTCGATATCAATTAACACCAGATCTGGTCTCAGTTCAGACGCAATGACCTCCACTGGCAGTGTAGCATTACCCAACACACTCCATTTCCTTGTGTTTTCCGATCTGGTTGTCTGCCTTGTGACAGTCACACCTTACTTCAGAAAGGCTACCCTTCACGGTTTCAATGAGGGTATGCTAGCATTTCTTGCAGCAGCTGCCATTACCTCCAGAGCAAAGTTATGTCTGAAGGTGTACCAGCCATTCTGTAGCACCTTTGGACAGCCTGACAGTATGTGTCACAGGTTTCCATAAGCACCACACAACCGGCACTCCCCATCTCTTCAAATTTGCCGGTGATGCTGCCACATCATATGCTACCTGTATGAGGAACCTCAAATGTCCTGTGCCTAGAGCAACTGATCTGAACACCCCACTATATATATATATATATATAGTGGCCTGACGATTGTGTCTAGCATGAAACTGACTGTCGTCTCTAAGTGTTGACTTCAATGTTCATTTTTACACACACTCTATCTCTGATATTGAGCACTTTATCCCATGAATATAGCACACATTAAGACTATATTTCTTCATATATATTTATATATATAGATATATAAGCATTTCACCCAAATGCTGGAGTACCACTAACAAACAAGGGGTTACTGCGGGTGAGAGCAAGAGTAAAGAAGAGGTGTTTGAGGAAAGGATAATGAGAAGGACAGGGATCAAGGTCAAGGCATCAGAAGATGTCGATTGGCATTACATTTGAATATTTGAAGATTATGGCTATCAGGGAAACAAGTAGGAAGAAGGGAGTTCCACTGCTGGGAAGTGCTACAGAACCAGCCGTTAGAGTAGAAGAAGCGGTTACATTTAACCGTTTTGACAGTGAAAAGGTGAGACAGTGAAAGGGTGATGCCAACCTAGTAGCAGACTTAAATTCATGCAGGGTACCAGTGAAAGTAGCTCGTCAGAGCAGGTGCCATGAAATTAATTTGTAGAAAAGGCAGAGGGAAGTCACAGCACTTCTATAGGAAAGTGACTGTAGAAGAGATGATTAGGACCTATAATATTGCATATCCGTCTGTGTGTATGTCTCTGTGTACAAAACAAAAGTGGAGCTGAGGAGGCAAAATGGGAAATTTTTATTGAAGACCCGTTTCACCAGAGAAGCGTATGCTCTGTTTGGCTTCTTCAGTTTAAATGAAAGAAAAACAAAACAGTCTGTGAGGAAAATGACTTGGCATCTCTGAGGATAAGTGGGTGCAATGAATCAAATAAATTACCCTAGATTATTACCTCCTAATGGCAGGGACATGAGAAATTAAAAGGAAAGAAGGGTCATGGTGTTTTTTTCAGCAGACAAAAACTACTGAGAATTGGCTTAGGGTAAAAGGTAGTTTTCTAAAGAGTGAAAAAAAAATAATCTCGTTTTTGCAACACAGGAGTAGGCAATCAAGGTCAGGATCACAAAAAAGAAAGCAAATGCAGGATGTATGGACAAGATGATCAGACATTTAATTACCTACTCGCTGAATGTTCCAAGTTAGCACAAAAAGAGTCAGCAAAGATATGGTTTGATTGGTAAGAGGATCCAATGGGAAGTATGCCGTAAGATTGGCTTCAGAGTAAAAGAGAAATGTTAGTATATCAAGGATATACTAATGCCTAATGCGGGACCTTGGAGACAAGAGAAAACTAATATATTTCTTCTCTCTTTTCAAGTAACTCAGTAATGGGATTTCTTATATTGTGTTAGGATATCAGGGATATAATAATTTCTAATATAGACCCTGGAGACAAGAAAACCAAGCTATTGCTTCTGTCTTTCATAGTACGCCATTAAACGGATCTCCTAAATGCTGTTAGGATATCAGGGATATACTAATGTCTAATGTAGATCCTGGAGACAAGAAAACCAAGTTACTACTTCTCTCTTTCCAAGTACGTCATTAAAGGGATTTCCTGCATGGTGTTAGTATACCAGTATACTAATGCCTCATGAGGGACCTTGGAGACAGGAGAAAACGAAGATATATCTTTTTTCTTTTCAAGTAACACAGACATGAGATTTGCTACATGGTACTAGTATATAAGGGTATACTAATGCTTAATGAGGGACCTTGGAGACAGGAGAAAACCATGATATTTTTTCTTTCTTTTCAAGTAACACAGTAATTGGATTTCTTAAATTGTGTTAGTATATCAGGGATATACTAATATCTAATGTAGAGCATGGAGACTGGAGAAAACGAAGGTATTTCTTCTCACTTTCCAAGCACTCCATTAGAGTGTAAACTTAAATTATTAAACTTTATTAAAAAAAAAAACAAAAAAACCGTCGGAAGCAGCTACTAAAGTAGCGACAGAAAACGAGGAACAAATAAAAAACGACAACGTTCAGTTCAAGCTTTGACAAGAAAATTGCAATCATTTGCGTCCACACGACAACCACGCGCCTGATGTCAGCGTAGAAACCGTAGCAGGAGTCGTTAATCAGCCACAATCCATCGCAGGCTGGTTTCATTCTAATTACGAGAAAGAAGCCCAAAATTATACAACACCTCGCACATTTCAGTTCAAAGACACAGTGAGCGACATTTCCGGCCCTGATCTGGCATCTAGTCTGCCGTCGCCTCTCACTGTCTTTTTTACAAATACTCTCATGGTTACTGCTCTGGTTCCCAGACTTCATGAATTTAAGCGTTCAACTAGGCTGGCATCTCGCTCTCACCCTTTTCACTGTCGAAACTGTTAAATGTAGCTGTCTCTTCAACTCCAATAGCTTCATGTCTCGCACCTCTTGCCTGTGGAACTCCCTCCCCTTTTCCTGTTTCCCTGATAGCTATAATCTCCAACTATTCAAATGTAATGTCAATCGACATCTCCAGATGTCTTGATCTATCCCCTAACTTTCTCTTCATCCTTTCCTCTATCACTCCTCTTTGTTCTCGTTCCAACTCTCTGTGGCCCCTTGCGTGCTAGTGGCTTCCCGCCTTGCTTGGGGTGAAATGCTTAAAAAAAAGTACAAACGGGCACAGTTGCCGGAAACAATCGCCAAAGTCGTCACTTTTTATAGCATTGCCACGGGGGCTACAAAGATTTAATGGACACGGGAGAGGATTTAATTTGTTAGTCTTCAGATATTTCAACATGTCACAGATTTTAAGCATGCACAGGGGCATTATAAACCAAAGTGAACGTTAAAATAAAAAAGATCATAAATGTGCCTGAGCGAACATCTACAACAGGGATTGGCAAACCGCTCTAGCAGACGGCCATACTCGGAAACGATCACCCAGAGATTATTTATTTAATAAAGTAATTCAGATTTTGTAATTAAAATAAAAAAAATATGACACAGAAATTCGAATGCTCATTATCTTAGCCAAAGATCCATCACCACCTATTTGGACCCCAAACTACCACCAATCACGACGAACCGATGTTCCCACGAGGAGACACCATACCTTGAGAGAATATTGGGCCCCAAACTAAAGTGGAAATCGTACATCCAATCTATCGCCAAATGTGTAGTTAAAATGGCCGACTCCTTCTACCATCCAAGTAATTACTTGAATCTCTGTTATTCTCTACCTTTACAAGAGCCAGATCAGGCCGAAAATAGAGTGCTGTTGCCGTATTTGGGTGGGAGATGATCTGTCCTCACTTTCCGGCCTTCACAAGAGTCTCTGAGTCTTTTTGAGTGACCAATTACTTTCTACTCTTCAACCTCTCTCTCACAGGTAGGAAGTGGTGAGCCTCCTACTTCTCTATTGCTATTTACATGGAAAGTGTTCGTACGAAGTACATTTTTTGGTTCTGCAAGGTCTACCCTTCACGGCTAGGACCCGTCATGCCACATATTTTCGCAAACCACCCACGTTCCCTCTATATTCGATCGGTAAGATATAAGTTCCCACGAACCAATGCTCTCTGGAATCGACTGCTAAAAGGATGTTTTCCCGACTACTAGAATCTTAGCCTGTTCAAAACTATCTCTTAATGTAACCCTCTATCTGGAGTAGCCCCCGAGTCTTGTATAGGGTGAACCTTACTGTAAGATAAAAGGCACATTCCAAAAGTAATGTACTAAGAAACAAGGAAAATAGTGCCGAAGTGTTATGTGATATCAATCCTGTTTTATGTGGTAATGATTGCTGGACAGTCGCCGCACAAACGAAAAGAAAACTAGAAACAACAGAAATGTGGTTCTACAGAAGGATGCTGAGAATTCTACAAACGGATTTCGTAAGCAACAAGGAAATTTTAAGGAAAATGAAAGCAAAATGACAATTATGCCAAAAATTTCTCGAACATTTCATAATTCATTGATATTTTTAGATTGTAAGAATCTTTTTAAAATTATAATGATTTACTGATAAAAGTCCTACTAATTAACGCATATCTGGGGAGAGAAATCAAGATTCATACCTTTCTTAATATAATTTGCCGACTTGAACTGGAACTCGACTCTTCGATTTCCAATTGCCAGCCGTTATCTATTACACCACCTGCACATCCAAACTCACAGCACCTGGTATTCCCAAGCGGTCACCCATCTAAATACTGACCAGGCTCGACGTTGCTTAACTTCGGTGATTGAATCTCTAATAATGATGGAGGGTTTGGAGAAATTGACACTGAGATGACATATCAAGGGAAAACTAGAATTACAAAACAGAAACATTAAGGAGCGAGGACAATGTAAGAGTCATCAGGAAGACAGTAGATTAATGATTAACATTACATTTAAATATTTGAAAATGAAAGCCAACTAGAAAACAAGAAGCCGGAAGAAAGTTCCACAAGCGAGAAATGCGATAGAAGAAACTGTTAGCATAGAACTTACGGTTGCATCTAACTGTAAACTGATGAAACTTAGTTGCCTTAATGTTTCTGTTTTTTAATTCTTTTACACCAGTAACCCTTTATGTCTTAGTGGCTTTAGTGCCTTGCTTGGGGTATATTTGTTTAAAAAGAAGGTGAAGAAAGTTGGTCACCTACCTAAAGAGATTGTGTGAAGGTATGGAATAATAGAGACACAAGGTTGGTAAAGGGACAAGTGGTAGGAGGTTGTGGAGAGCCATGAGCGCCCACATCCTGAAGAAACGTAAAAAGAAGATTCCAGACCAATCGTTTCAAATGTTAAAGAGGTTCGCCATACATTTATGCATACATTAACGCCAATCGAGTAGCAATCAAAAATGGACAAGAAGAGGAGACATATATAAATCAAATCTGCCAATGTTTATCGACCCTACACGCAAGCCACCAATCTGCCAGTGGCTGGCATGCCACTAGCGTTTACCGCTGGTGGCCCGCTGTCATACCGCCGGCGTGTTGGACTCGGTAATGTTATCAGAGGCGGACCGCTAGAGGCCCGCTGGCGGCTGCCACCAGAGCACCGCTGGCGTCGCCAACGGTGGCCCACCAGAGGACTGCTGTCGTTGCCATCGGCGGGCCGTCAGTAGTGGCTTGCGTGTAGGGTAACTTTGGACTCAAAATCAGTATAGACAAATGTATAGTTTGGAGTACCTTTCAACAATCATAAAACAACAATAACGGCGTTTTCTTACAAAAAAAGTAGAAGCTATCCCTTCACAATGTGCAGCAATAAATTCGAGGACCTAACTTTAAGAATGTGGGATATGAATAGATTCTAGCCCAACAGGTATTAGCAAGCTGCCCTAGAAGAAAGTCTCATATGGAAGCAAGCAGCTAAACATTACTTAATCAATAAAACAATTCAGATTTTTTTTTTAATTAAAATGAAAAATGCGACACTGAAAGACCAATGACAGGGTAAATTTGAGGACATATGAAATGGGAATGAGAGCATATTGTAAGGCCAACCCATTGGCTTAGGATTCTATTTAATTATTACATTTGTTGTCATATTAGGGCAAGCAAAAGGTAAACAAGAGTACTCAGCTATTACCATAAACATATAACGGTTCTTTAAGTTAGAGGGAAAATCTACAGTGGTGGACTTTATTTTAGAGGCCCTGAAACTGGAACAGATATGAGGGCCCATTTGAAACCAGTAACAATAGATTTGAGGATCTAATTGCCAAAATGTAGGCTATGAGTAGATTCTGGTGACCCCTCCCTACAGCTTCGATGTGATGGCGATGATTATTTATCCCATCCCGCCTAGAGGTGGGGCCTCTGGGATTAGGGGTCCTGAAGCTCAAACTTCCTTAGTTTTATGGTAGATCCGCTATTGACACCAATATCATTGCGTTAACTTAGGGAAGGAAAACATTTTCTGGATTCACTAATGGTTTACTCGGGATATTAGAGACTCCCAACTCATCTGATTCTCGCTGGAGCCACTCTGATTACATTGGGATTTACACGATTTTCACAAAGGCATAAACTAGCAATATTTCGGGAATTCTGACTACATCCGCATCAACATTCTAATCACCTTTATGTCTCTCCGTATATTTCAGTTGTCTTCTGAATGCTTTATGGCATCTATGTGTACCTGAATGTTCTCATAACACTCCTTTTTGTGCACTGAATCTCTAATTGAAATGAATAGTTTCTTATTGCCGTTTGGTAGTCGTACTGCCTTGACAATTTTCTTAGATGAATCACATGGAACATGCTCTTGGCACAAACCGGGATATAACACATCAATCTGGCTACAGAAACAAAGTAGTCCGTCCACAGAGAAGAACGATAAACTCTGTTCAGCAAGGGGGCCCCTGATCAGAATTTGAAGGGCTTGAAACCAGCTCTTAATTGCTGCTCTTCCCAGATCCACTCTGACCCGGGGAGGTAGCACCTGTTAGGGTCCCAGCTATGGGCAAATAGTAAAAAATGCTAAACAAAAATAAAACATTATGAAAGTATAAAAATACGCTTTTATAAATGAAAATTACCAAAAATATATATTTATAGTAAAATTACCAATAACAGATATTTATTGCATACAGGGTGCGATGGTATGAATTGTCATCTAAATTACACAAAAAGGAAAATAACACAGACATCTCATTTTAATAGCAGTCTTTCCTGCTATTTACCCACAGCTGGGGGGAGTAGAAAAAGATTAATACCTTTCCTTAGGGTATTACCACGTAAGTGAATGTAATGGATTCGACTGGATTTCGAACTCGGCTCTCCGATTACTTAATCCGAGCCGCTATCTACTATATATATTAGATAGATAGATAGATAGATAGATAGATAGACAGACAGAGGTTGTGATAGATAAATTGTTGTCTAAATTACGCAAAAATGAGAATAACACAGATTTCTCATTTTAACAGATATATTTACCAAAATGACACAAAAATATCTTAAAATGCTAAAGAGCAAATTTCTTCAATAAAATTGCCATTGGCTTAAACCACAGCCTCCAGACAACTTCGGAATCTTCTGGACGGTCTCCTTGTTTAAGTTGGTGAATGCTGCCATAATCCTTGCCTTCAGCTCATCTTTGGTGTTTCAAATAGTTTTGTTGGTCTCTCGCTCAACTGAACCCCACGCATAATAATCAAGGGGGTCGCAGTCTAGGAATTTAGGTGGCCAGGGTGTAAGGGGTGGTGTGGCCACAGAAATTATCTGACAGCCATTACTGGGTTTTCCTGCTAGTGTGGCATGGCGCAGAGTCCCGTTGTAAGACATAAGGTCTTCCAGCAGCCACCCTCTTGAAACAGCGCAGCATTACCTCTTGAATGCATTTGATGTAGGCCCCCGTGTTGAGTCACCAACAAATTCGAGAATTCTTGTCTTATCAGAACGAACAGAGTGAGTTTTCCGTGCTGCAGTACCTTCGTAATCACCATTAGACTCATTCAACTCTGTCCTCAAATTGACACCCAAATACCCTGAAATGTTTGTATCAGAGGTTCCGGTACGAATGTTAAGCAGTATAGAATGCCGTTTCCAAATTTCTGGCAGATTGAAATGCGTCATGGTTGTCTTTTTCTCACAGAGGGTGTTCAACTGACCCTACTATACTGTGCAGTCGACAAAATCAAAGACAAACAACGCGCATGCGTGAAATCGAAAATATAAAATGGCGAAAATTTACTCATTGCACCCTGGATATTTAGTTAAAAATATGTTTAAACTATTCAGATTTCTGCATTAAATAACCCATAGAGATGTTGATATGCCGCTAAACCAAATCAACAAATCACAAAGAAAGTAGTCAGATCCTTATTTCTCTGTTTGAAAAGTAGGAATGCAAACATCGTCTTTAAGCAGACATTTTTCATTTGAGACGAGATGCAAAAAGGTCAGCTTTACCCTTTGACATTGCCAAGCCTCTAACCAAATCGTTTAACTCTTCTTGGGAGCATTTCTGTGGTGCGTCTTCATTTTTAAGAACAAAAACTGCAATTACTTCGTTTGATTCCACTTCGCTGGTAGTTTCTTCATGAAGCACATCTCCGCCAGACATTTGAAGTTGGTCTCATAATTTTTTATAGCCATTTCATTCCACACTGTTTACGCCATTTTTTTCAACCATTACCTGATTTTCAGAAAACCAAGTCTAAAAATATCAAATTTAACGCTGTGCTGAACAACAGTCCTGATAAATACAAAGAACACACCAAAGATCACACTAAACTCAATTATAACTTGGAAGATCCAAACGCTAAGTTATTGCTGGCTACTGATGCGTCCAATCACGCAGTAGGCGCCATTCTACACCAGAAAATAGGTAAAGAGACAGTACCAATTTCATTTCTTTTCAGCTGAAGTGAACAAATGACAAAGCAAATATAACATATTCTCACGGGAATTGCTCGCTGTCTGGCATTTAAATACTTTAAACCTTTACTGAAAAACAAGAATTTCATTATAATCACAGACAGGACAGGTGTAAGGGCCTAAGGTTTCTTGAGTCTATGAAACCCATTGAGCCCCATTATAATACAACTCAATTTTTAGAAGGTAGTGTTGATATGAAATACAGATTTTATTGTAAACTAATTATGTATTAGGTTGGTGCAAAAATAATGACGTAATAATGTCGTTTTTTGACGTATTTTTTAACGTCAAAAAACGGCATTATTACTTCATTATTTTTGCACCAACCTAATACAATAATGGATCATATGCAATATTGGTGAACAATTCAACTAGAAACATTGAAAATAAATACAATGTATGTAAATTCATTGGAAATAAATACAATGTATGTAAATTCATTGGAAATAAATACAATGTATCTAAATTCATTGGAAATAAATACACTGTATCTAAATTCATTGGAAATAAATATAATGTATCTAAATACAAATTAGAGACATGTCTTTATAGACCATTCCTTCTTAAATAAATCAAGAATTTTTTGCGGCAATTTTTAATATTTTTCGTAATAAAAAGTTACAATATTCAATACATTATGGATAAATGTAATGAATTTTATATAGTTTTTTTGTACTGTTTTTATATATATATTGCTTTTATATATATTGCTTTTATATATATATTGCTTTTATATATATATTGCTTTTATATATATTGCTTTTATATATATTGCTTTTATATAGTGTTTTTTTCCAAGACAAACGTATCAACAACTACGGACAAAAGAAATTTACGAATTTGGATAATAAAAAAAAAAGATCTCAAAAATGTTATTCTAACTTAATTATGGACAATAATGGATCATCTGCAATATAGGGAGAGAATTCAACCAGAAAAATTGAAAATAAATACATCTAAATACAAATTTGAGACATGTCATAAAAAATCTTTCCATCTTAATTAAATCAACAATGTTTTGGAACAAATTTTAACATCAACTCGAAATTTTCCTTGATAAAAGGAGGAATAATTTTAACACATTCAACATTATGGATATATATATATATATATATATATATATATATATATATATATATATATATATACAAGGCAGGTTAAAGGGTCTCCCCGAATCTATTATACGCTCCTCGGGATGTATTACTCCCCGAATCTATGATACGGGGTCCCCACCCTAGTAAATCTCAAGTTGCACAAGGTAGTATTCACATAAAATACAAATTAAATATTAAATAGACAAAGAGGACAGAAAAGAAGCGCTAAAGTGTACACTTCCTCATTCTCACACAATTATCACAGACATAGGTTGATCAAAAGACTTACTCATTGATACGGCAAATAAAATGGCTCCGATAACCTTGCAATAAACTTTTTATCTATCTATCTATCTATCTATCTATCTATCTATCTATCTATCTATCTATCTATCTATCTCACTCACTCTCTCTCTCTCTCTCTCTATATATATATATATATATATATATGTATATATATATATATATATATATATAATGGACTCTCCCGTCGTTTTCGACGTATGAGGATCTGACAACTTAATTGGTTCAGTTATGAAAGTTTGTGCGATAATCTGAAGTGGTATTTAAGACCCGCTAGTGATTTACAAAGGAGGCCACATATGGAGCAAGAGTGAGGATTGTGAAATGAGATCACTGTTATATATATATATATATATATATATATATATATATATATATATATATACAAGGCCGGTTAAAGGGTCTCCCTGAATCTATTATACGCCCCTCGGGATCTATTACCTCCCCACCCGAATCTATGATACGGGGCCCCCACCCTACTGAATCTCAATTTGCACAAGATAGCATTCATATAAAATACAAATTTTATTGTAACCTAATTATGTGCAATAATGAATCAAATGCAATATAGGCGAACAATACAACTAGAAAAATTGAAAATAAATCCAATGTATCTAAATACAAATTAGAGACATGTCATAATAGATCATTCTATCTTAAATAAATCAACAATGTTTTGCAGCAATTTTTAACATCAACATGAAATTTTCCTTGATAAAAGGAGGAATAATTTTAACACATTCAACATTATGGATAAGAAATAATAACACTGGTCAACACGACCATTATTTAGCTAATTTGATGGTGCTGATTCTGAAAATGCCCTCAGTTTTTCATGGTTTGCTACCATTTTTGCTGTACTGAAATTGCTCATTTTAGGAAAAACATCAATTTACGATCTTGGCTGATCACAAAATTTAGTTAATAATTGTCCTCGAAACCCATCAATTTTCAGGTAGGCCGAACAACTTATGTCAGCTACTGGAAATAAACTATTTTTATGAGAAAAAGTGTTTTGGAGTCAAAAAATTTTTAAACAGAATTACCGAATTTATCCAATTTATCGCCAAAATTCAAATTAACTGATAAACTTTATCAGTAATAGACTTTAGTAAACCTGATAATTAAGGTGACATCAAAAAAATGAACCCTAAAATCTTCTGTTAGATATTCATAAATTTATGCCATCACTTTTATCCCTTCACTACGGAAGGAAAGCACATTGAGAGCATTTTGTTTTCACAGTTGGAAAGAAACTCCAACTAAAGACATCCCAATTGAATGCACCTATTCAATTGTACATGATACTGCTGGAATATCAAAAGGGACTTAAATAACATTGAACATGACGGACAATCAAAGAAAAACATTTTATCATAGTTCTTATGTTCAAGAAGGTTTTATTTCTGCTGTTAGTTTATTAAATGATTTGATAAAAATACTTAGCATATTCAATCGTATTATTTTTCAAGACTTATGGTCTGATTGTTATTGCAAAAATACTATTTCTCGATAAGCAGACCAATATTTGTTGGTTTAAATATGAATTGAGAATTTTTTAGGATTTTATTTTGAGAAATATCGCCATTGGTCAATATCATATATACAGAAAACAAATGCTTTTGTTTCCAAAAATGAGGCATTTCTGTACAGCAAAAACGGTAGCTAACCTAGAAAAAGTAAGGCCATTTTCAGATTCAGCACCCTCAAATTAGCTAAAAAAAGATGTTTGATGTCTCAACAACATTTCAACATTTTTTTTTTGTTGACCACTGCAATTTTATGTAGTGTTTGTTTTTGTTTTTTTTTTGCCTTTTATTTCGAGGCTTATACTGAGCAAAACAAATTTACGGATTTGAACGAAAAAGGAAAGATCCCACATTGACGCTAAAATCAACGAAAATTTTTAATCTTTTAATATTTAGTTACGCTTAGTTAAGTGTAGGTAGAAAAAAGAAAATGTTGATAGGGTAGTAAGGGTTACAAAGTTCTGCCCGGGCCCTCAATCCCGCTCGAGGTCGGGGCTTTCGGGTGTAGTACGCGCCAGCCCTGATCACGGACAATAAGCTACTGGCCAGCGCTTTCTTTCCAACAACCCTGGTAGATATTCTTCAAGAATTATGAGACACTGGAATCTGGTATCACAGAATACCTCAGATATGGAATCCATATCTGGAATAAACAATGTCATAGCAGATGCACTCTGAAATTGTGCGACACACCCTCATATTGTGATGTTGTTACAACATATGTTATGTAGCGACGTCGATATATCTTGATCGTTATGCCATTTCGTATATTTCTGAAGGTTCGAAGGTCTTTTACCAATTTCTATCATCATCGGATTGGCGGCTCGAAAAAAAAAATTACGCTGATGTTCACGCAATACAAGGCTCAAGAACCACTCAAGGTAGAGGGTTACAGTGTAGTGTTGTATGAACATAGGAAAAGGCAAGAAGTTTATGGAGTTATATTTTTGGTTTGATTTATTTTGTTTTGCGGCATATCAACCTCAATGGGTTATTTAATGCCGACAAGTTTTTTTTAGGATGGGTCCGTATGAATAGAATATGTATTCTTTGTAAGAAATCAGTTTGTAGATCAGCTTTCATTGATGTATTTTTGTAAAGAGGGTTTTTGTCGAGAGTCAAATGTATTGATTGTAATATTATTTTCAAAAATGTATAGCTGCTATTTTTACTATAAAAATCTATTTTTATAATTTCATCGTGCTTTGACCTCAGTTTGGAAAGATTCACTATTTTCCCATAGCTGGAACCCTAACAGGTGCTACCAACCCAGGTCAGGGTGAACCTGAGAACAACAGCAATTAAGAGGTGGTTCCGTGCTCCTCAAAACCTCCAATCTCACAATCAGAGTCCTTGCTGCCAGATATAGTTTATCGTCATACCCAGAACAAGTTATATTTTTAAACCAATGTTCACACAATACATGGCCCAAGAGCCAGGATTTCTGTGTGGTGTTGTTACGTTAATGGCTGGTCACTCATATTCGAGGATACCCGTCTACTAGGGCGGTTATCTAATCCCTACTGCTGACGCTCGCTCAGGCGCATTTTGCGTTTGTCCAACATCCACAAAGCCCACCTGGAGTTTATACTGCAACTATGATGAGCAGACCTTCGCTACAGTTTTTGGGAGGGAAGCGTGTTATCTAGCGTGATCAACAATCTGAACAAGGCCAGCACGTTCAGACCCTCGGCCACAATGACTTGCGGTTTCGTTCTAGCACAGTCATCGACGGCCCCTAAGGGTTTCGTTTGCCCAATTTCACTCACAAGGCTTGGGTCAACCCGTGGAATGGTTTTCAGGCGCTTTCCGAAGCTGCCGCACGCTGTGATAGTCTCCTCCATACCGATAACATTAAGAAATCACCTTCCTGACAAATCGACCCGGGCCTCATGGTCAGAAAGCGAACGTTCTAACCACTCGGCTACATGATGTGTATATGAGCGAAAGAAAAGGTGAGAAGTAAGGCACATGCTGTTATGCAGGCACGATGACGGTTATCCCTAGACTTGAAGTGGTCACAATTGTAGTGATTGAGAAAATATCTTACCGTGAGTATGTTCCACAAAGCAGCAGCTCTTGGTAAGAAGCTGTCTGACTGGAGCTTACTCCTTTTTATTAGAATTCAAAGCATACGTGACATGGTAACTTTCAGGTGTAAAGGTCAGTGGTGGTAAGTCTAAGGAATATAGAATATGGAAATAACGATAGAGCAGCGAGAGATGATTTATCCGTGGGAAAGGGGTTGTAGGGATGAACATTGTTTATAGTGTAACAATATGAATCAAGCTGAGGTCTTGGCAAATTTAAAACAGCTGACCTGTCGCACAACTCGGTACGGCACATTTCCTTTCCACCTATGGCTATCAGTAATTGGAACCGACTTCAGAGTACAAGAGCGAGAGGATCAGACTGAGAGAAAGTGACGGAAAGAAGATTAGTTACCTTTTTAGACGAAGATGTCAGGACAAAGAAAACTGTTGTCTATAAAACTGGCCATCCCGCGCAAAGGTAAACAGAAGGGACGAAGCAGACCCCGCAAAACGGACATAGACAACAGCCGCATTATTCCCCGATCACTTATGTCTCAACCCGCCTTCGCTCGCTTATATTAGTATTGAGTCACTACCTAAGAATAAAATCTGGTTTACTGCTAGGAATTGTTTTGTTGTTCACTCGTGGTGTCTGGTCTGAACTGCAACGCAGCACTAGTAATCGACGAGTCCCCTATAATTACAATATATTAATAATTAGGAAGAAAATACAAGGTGTCCCAAAATAATGTATTCACTCTTTAAATATTAATAGTTAATAATACATTTTTTATATGGATGAAAATATGGAAACAGATGAATTGGAAGAAGAGAAACAATTGAATACCCACCAACATCACCAGATTTGATATCCTTGGACTTCTTTTTTGTGGGGGTTTCTAAAAGACAAAGATTAGAGCAAGAAACCTGAAACAATTGCTGAAATGAGAGTAGCAATTGAAGGAGAATTTGCTCAAATACCAGAGGAAATGATACTGGACATTTGTAAGTTTATTTCTTCAAAATATGAAAAGTATATTGAACAGAATGGCAACCATTTTAAACATTTGATAGGAACTAATCATTCTAAGAACATTCTGCCATTGCCCCAAGTAGCTTTTATCTTATTAAAGTTAATTTTCTGTTTTAGGTATATTTTACTCTCAAATTCTTTAAATTTGGATTCTATCTTTTGTATTAATCTTATTTACAAGTCAAAATACATAAATTGAATAAGTTATAACGATTCAATGAGTGTATACATTATTTTGGAACACCCTGTATATATGCATATACATACACACACAGAGACGTACACACACACGCATATATATATATATATATATATATATATATATATATATACATATACATACATACTCACACACACACACACATATATATATATATATATATATATATATATATATATATATATATATATATATAAAGTTATAACGATTGAAAGAGTGTATACATTATTTTGGAACACCCTGTATGTATGCACATACATACACACACACACACATATATATATATATACATACACACATACATATATATATATATATATATATATATATATATATACATACACACACGCATATATATATATATATATATATATATATATATATATATAAGATGACTGGGTTCTATAGCCTTAGATGACAACTGGTCTAGGAGATGGACAACATTGAATTCAAAACCTGCGTAGGGTCGTTTGGGAACCTTGTGGCACTTAGTGCACCAGGTCTCTGAATTCGGCCCTTCAAAAAGTGTGGATGGTCCTACACGAAACCTTCACCACTATAATCAAAACTCTTGTGCTGTTGTCGGGCTGTCAATTTCCTGGGAACTGATCTGCTTGACGTCGAATTCGACGCGAGAGTCGAGTATACATAAGTTATAACGATTCAAGAATGTATACATTATTTTGGGACACCCTGTATTTAAAATGACATGAAAATCTGATAAAAGTAAAGATTTCCTTATTTTGCCTTATTTTTAATGACATGGTCAGATTAATAAGTTATACGATATTCAACCTCAAAGAGGGAGTGAGAAAGATGGAATTTTTTGTAGTTAGCGGGGATTAGCCATAAGTTATGCAACAAGGATTAATGAAGATTCTGAGCGTTATTTGAAATGGAACGGATTAAAGTAATCCATTTTTTTCAAAGAATAAAGACGCTTATCCCGAGAACTTCTATCTGAAGTTTGGAGAGACTTTGTCGTCGTCATCATCATCATCATATTCATCATTATCATCATCATGATCACTTCTTTATTGCTCCTCAGTGCCACCATCTTCATCTTGTGAAAGAAATGTAGATGAAAACAAGAAAAGACAAATTCTCCAAGAATAATACCAATTAATGGCAATTAATTTCTATTTTCTAATTAATATTTTGAATTCATACAATATGCTTTTTTTTTAGTGAAGAATGATGTATGAAGGTGAAGTACAGACATACAGTGAGAGTGGGGGAATGTAGACAGAGAAAGAGATATGCCGGTCAATGAGTACAAACACAACAATATATAAATATTAAATCCTTGCACAAGTTCGAACCCGATTAGAATATAAAAAAAAATTTAGAAAAAACAATAAACACTTATAAGTTAAGTCTGCGATCCTGTTTCTCACAGATGAAATGGCACAAGTCTTTAGCTGCCCCGTCACTATTCTCATGGCAAGTGTTCAGACGGACGCACCAGTTCTTACCTTCACGGCTAAGTCCCGCCATACCACGTTCATTCCCTTCGCATTCTTCCTACGAATCACTGCTTTGTGGTAACGACCCACAACCGCTACTCTCTTAACCAGTTCAAGTCTACGGTCAACCATTATCTTCTCCTACATCTCCCCATAAATTATGGTTGGTTTGGTTTAGTTTAGTTTACGGCATGTCAACCTCAATGGGTTATTTAATGCCGACAAGATTTTTATTGCTGGTAATATTTTCTTAAAAATGTATTGCCGGTAAAGATTATTCCAAAAAAGTATTGCTGGTATTAAAACCTATTTTTATACTTTCATAGTGTTTTGACCCCTTTTGGGGGATTAAGTATTTGCCCATAGCTGGGAGCCTGACAGGTGCTACCTCCCCAGGTCAAGTGGACCTGGGAACACTAGCAATAGAGAGGTGGTTCCAAGTCCCTCAAACCTTCTGATTAAAGGCCTTGCTGTTGGATGTAGTTTATCGTCATACCCAGAATGCGGATGTAGTTTATCATCATACACAAGACGTAGATGTAGTTTATCATCTTACCCAGGATGCGGATCTAGTTTATCGTCTTAGCCAGGACGCTGACGTAGTTTATCGTCTTACCAAGTACGAGGATGTAGTTTATTGTCATACTCAGGACGCGGATGTAGTCTATCGTCTTACCCAGGACACGGATGTAGTTTATCGTCATACCCAGTACGTGGATGTAGTTTATCGTCTTACCCAGTACTTGTATATAGTCTATCGTCTTACCCAGGACACGGATGTAGTTTATCGTCTTACGCAGGATGTGGACGTAGTTTATCGTCTTACCTAGTACTTGTATGTAGTCTATCGTCATACCCAGGATGCGGACGTAGTTTATCGTCTTACCCAGGATGTGGATGTTGTTCATCGTCTTACCCAGGACGCGGATGTAGTTTATTGTCATACCCAGGATGTGGATGTAGTTTATCGTCTTACCCAGGACGCGGATGTAGTTTATTGTCATACCCAGGATGTGGATGTAGTTTATCGTCTTACCCAAGATGCAGACGTAGTTTATCGTCTTACCCAGGGCGTGGATGTAGTTTATCGTCTTACCCAAGATGCAGACGTAGTTTATCGTCTTACTCAGGACGTGGATGTAGTTTATCGTCTTACCCATGATGCAGACGTAGTTTATCTTCATGTCTAGGCCGAGTATTATGGCTGAGGCATTATTGTTCAATCAACTTAACTACATACCTATACACGTCCCCATAAATTTATAGTGTACAATAAGGTTTGAAATGATTTATTTGCAGGTTTGGTAAAATTATT
>OZ010599.1:98491409-98513909 GCA_963932145.1 Acanthosepion lycidas
GATTCCTCAATTCAAGTCACTATCTACGATATATATTAAATAGATAGACAGACAGACAGACAGACAGAGGGTGTGATGGATAAATTGTCGTCTAAATTACGCAAAAATGAAAAAAACACAGATTTATCATTTTAAGAGATATATTTACCAAAATTACACAAAAGTATCTTGAAATACTAAAGAGTAAATTTATTCAATAAAATCACCGTTGGCTTCAACTATGGCCTTCAGTCGACTTCGCAATCTCCTGCAACTCTTCTGGACGGTCTCCTTGTTAAGTTGGTGAATGCTGCCATAATCCTTGTCTTCAGTTTATCTTTGATGTTACAAAGAGTTTTGTTGGTCTCTCGTTCAAATGCGCCCTACACATAATAATCAAGAGGGTTTCAGTCTGGGGAGTTAGGTGGCTAGATGTAAGGGGTGATGTGGTCGCAGAAAGTGTCTGACGGCTATGACTGGGTTTCTCCTGCTTGTGTGACATGGTGCAGAGTCCTGTTGTCTGACATAGGATCTTCAAGCAGCCACCCTCTTGACCCAGGGCAGCACTAACTGCATAAGGCACTTGATGTAGATCTCCATGTTGAGTCTGAGGCCCTGCAGGAAGATGAATGGAGGCATGACGTCGCCATCACTAGCAATCACTCAAAACACCATGATGTTGACTGGATACTTGCTTTTCATCACTCTCGGTATATCTTTTGGGGACACAGCATCCTTTTCACTGTCACCAGGCACTCTAAAATGGTCGTACTGGAGCTTCCAGTGCGAATGTCAAGCAGTACAGCATGCCGTTTCCAAATTTCTGGCGGAGTGAATTGCGTCATTTTTCGAAATTAAAAACATAAAATGGCGACAATTTACCCATCGCATGCAGTATATATATATATATATATATATATATATATATATATATATATATATATATATATATATATATATATATGGGAGAAAAATATATAAATTTCTATATATATATGTATGACAATGTGGAAAAAGGTTTTCGTGTGACAGGTTTTCGTCCCTTAGGACTTCATCGGACTTCATCGGACAAAGACAAGGTTTGTTTACGTTGATACGAATTTTAAATTTAGAAAAAAAAATGTAGGTGTTTTGGGTATATAATATCTCCAATTTCATTTAGATTCTTTTTCTCTTTGTTTTCGTCTAATTAAATTAATTGCTACACTAATTAAAAGGGAAAGTAATTAACTAAGACAAAATTATTTAGATAATGACACAAGTTCGTCCGCAGTAAATTTGCGTCCATGTTCTTCAAGTGTTTCACTATTCATGCCAGATTATCTAACCCAATATGGGATATTTAATAACAAAAGTGAAGGAAACAAAAAGAACAAAGAATCTAAGTGCTTTGTCCCTTCAGCAATCATGGCTCTCCACTTCCTCCTTATCCATGTCACCTAGTAGCAAACCACCTATATTCCCTTCGTATTCCATCGGTGAAAAATAATTTCCATTGGGGCAGCTTCTTTTGGCGAATAACTCCCCTGTGGAACCGACTCCCAACGAGATGTTTCCCCGATCACTACCATCTTCACCTGTTCAAGGATAGGGTTAACTGTTATCTTCCACTCCTATACACACAAATCGCTTCCTAACGTAAAATTTTAGAAATTGATATTGACCGTAAGATCATCCACAGTAAATATGCGTCCAGATTCCTTACAAAGTTTCGCTCATCTTGACAGATCTTCTGTTATGGCAATATATGGGATATTTAATAACAAGATTGATGGAAACAATAAGAAAAAGAATCTAAGTGCCGTGTCGCCTCTGAGTGGTGTTGACTTTAATGTTCACTTTTATATTTATAATTACATACGCTCTATCTCTGATATTGAGCACTTTATCACATAAATATAGCACACCTTAAAACTATACTTCTTCATTCATATATATATATATATATATATATATATATATATATATACTAGTAATAATCTTAAGTATAAGAAATTATACTCGTCCGGAAAAACTTCGGTGTTTTGATTTGCAAATAATCAAATCAATACCAAAGGGGAAAAAGGTATAAAAAAAGAAAGAACAAAGAACATGTACGTTAGCCGAAAAAAATCATCTTGTATGCAAGTCCAAAGTTCAAAGAAAAAAAAACCGAAGTAAGCAAAATAACTAAATAAAGTGCTCAATACGGTAAGTAGAGCAGGCCTAGTTAAACCTAAAGAGCCAGACAAACATACCAAGGATTCACCTAAGCGGATCGTCAGGGAAGGCTGGATAAAAAGGTAACGTAAAAACGGAATATTTATAACCTATAAACATAAAATCATAACCACGTGACCAGCAAAAAAAAGAGGGGGAGAAAACTCTCTAGGTTTAACTATATATATATGTATATATATAATAATAATGGACTCTCCCGTCGGTTTCGACGTATGAGGATCTGCCAGCTTATTGATTCAGTTATGAAAGTTTATGCGCTAATCTTAAGTGGCATTTAAGACCTGATAGTGATTTACAAAGGAAGCAGGTGTGAGAATTGTGAGATGAGATCACTGTTAGATTGGTTGACTTTTTAGATCTTGCTCTCCCTTCTTGCAGATGATTCAGACAAGCAGATTGAAAGATTTAGTCCACTAAAACACGTTGATCTCTCTCTCTTTCTATATATATATATATATATATATATATATATATATATATATATACTTAACGAGTCAGAGAAAAAGATGGACAGATAAGAATGTTATTAAATAATTAAAAAATTTAAAGGAAATATCTCTGAAGCTAATCTTGCTCCCTATCCCTTGTAACTCTCAATAACTTTTGTCCCTTTGCTACATCCCCAAGGCCCTGTTCTGTCATCCACTTGCTTAAGCCCGCTAGATATGTCATGCATTCCTTTACCTTGTCTCTCTTTCCCTATGTTCGACCTGTGAGTATCAGATTCTCCAAACCTTCCTTTCTCATTACGTGACCAATAAATTTCAGCTGCCTCTTCATGATGTCAAATATAAGCTTCCTCCTTGTTAGCACTTTCTCCAAAACCTCATCATTGCTCACACGCTTGATCCATGATATCCTCAGCATCCTTCTGCAGAACCACATTTCCGACGCCTCGAGTATTTTCTTCATCTTTGAGGAGACCATCCAACATTCGCTGTCATAAAAGGGGACAGATGTCACATAGCAGCTCAGCACTCTTTTCTCTGTTACCAAGTCGGGCCAAAGCACAACACACATGGCCTGAAGATTGTATTCAACCATGAAACAAAATACCGCCACTTGTTTTTAAATTAAGCATCCACTTTTATGTTTACATATGCTCTATTGCTGAAATTGATCATATTTACCCACAAATACAACATACCTCAAATCAACATTTTTATCATATATATATATATATATATATATATATATATATAGGATTGGTGTATACGGAATAAATTCCAATAACCGACAAATACTATTGTTATAGTATAATTTAATATTTATTAGTTAGAATAAATTCTATTATAGTCTAACCCTAACATTAAAGTGTTAAATAATTATTATAACCAAAGTTCATTGTCAAGTTTTTTTTTAATTCTTGTCTACTTGTATTTTGATTGGTCATTCCAGCTTATGTAACAGCGTTTCCCCTTAGCGAGGGGTGTTTGATTGATTTGAACCTTTTAAAACCCTTTATTCTGCATTCAACGTCATCACTTGCAAAGGCACCAGAGGTGTTCAAACAAAATGGGTATTTTTGTAGTGATTTTATAGGATTTTTATATTATATTTTTCGAATAAATGATTATATATATATATATATATATATATATATATATATATATATATATATATATATTAGGTTGGTGCAAAAATAATATCGTTTTTTGACGTATTTTTTAACATCAAAAAATGATATTATTTTTGCACCAACCTAATATATATATATATATATATATATATATATATATATATATTATTTGTATTTGCAATAGAAATAATCTATAAAAAATGTTATAAAGTTTAATGTACCTAGTTTTAAGCCTAGCTAAAATAACTAATGTGATTTCAGGCATTACTGTAAATCAGTTGGCAAATGTTTTCCGTGAACTGCAAAATTGTATTACTCTTTGTATTGCTAATGATGGAGGACATGTGGAAGCTTAAATAAAATTTCAATAAAACCTTTAAAATATATGGATTTAATTCTTTCTAATCCTTTTTACAAATTATTTCTATCGCAAATACAAATAAAGTTATAATTTTTTTAAAGTGCACACGAACTTTATGGACACCCTGTATATATATATATATATATATATATAACTTTTATATCTATTATTTATATATTATATATGCGTGGTACTTATATATATATATATATATATATATATATATATATATATATATATATATAGGGATATATATGATAATTAATTAATTCATCGAGTCTAGAAGAATCCTCCACAGAATGCAGAAAGCACCTGATGGCCGTTTCGTCCTATTTTAGGATTACCAAGAATCAAACCCGGACCGTTATGATACAACACAAGCAGTTACGGTGATGAAGAGGTAACAAACCAGACTGGATATAGCGCCTGCTCTTTACAAAATTCATCGTGTGACTCATCCAAGTCTACTTATACCAATGGACTGTGCCCCCCGAGTCTCATCTTCTATCTCCATAGCGCTCCATCCAGAGCATTAGAAGCCGCTTCAGACAGGAATATATATATATATATATATATATATATATATATTATTGGGGGATTTGAACAACTATTGTATCAGATATTATTGTTAATAAAAAAAGAACATGCTACCACCCCTTGTCAAAATGATTGGATTTCTCTGTATCCTTGGAAACAAAACTCAGTAAATTTCAAAATAAGTTATTACAAAATTCGCTTGAAAATGAAACAGAACTAGTGCTTTGAATTTGAGTTGAGTTTCTGTTTTTGAAACATAGTAATTCCTATGTAGCGAAGGAAACATATTTTTAAATCGGTTAATTTATAATATATATTCTGTTTATAGTTTTTTTATTATGGATAAACTTATTTGAGTAAATGCTCTGTCTTATAATTAAACAGTATTAATTACATTTACTGGCCTGAATGTTCGAGAAATTTCATAGAAAATATGCGTCCTACAAATTGAATTGAACCTGTATCCTATATGGAACAGTAATTAAGCCTGACATGCTATTGACCATTCAGACACAGAGAACTTCAGGTTTGGCAAAGCTCAAATTACTGCTTTATATATATATATATATATATATATATATATATATATATATATATATATATATATATATATAGATAGATAGATAGATAGAGAGAGAGATACAGAAAGAAAGAAAGAAAGAAAGATAGAAAGAAAGAGAAGGGAAAATTTGTTGTTTGTTTATTCAGAAAGAGAGAAAATTTATTCTGAGAGAAATTAATTCGGTTGCTGACAGAGAAGATGAAAATAGAAAACAAAATTTAAAATATTAATTTAAGCAAAAAAAAAAAAGGTAAAAAGAGGTTACTTGTTTAAGAAATTCCCTGGATTGCAACTGTTTTCTTTGCGCAAAATAGATAACAAATTTCTAAACAAATTTAAAAAACAAAAAATAAAAAAAAGAAAACACCAGACCAGTACTGAGTTTCAGGAAGATATGTTGATACCAGACACCACCTTAAAACATGACTTACCTATCAAAGGTCAGAAACTGTGTAAGATTAACATTTTGACCTTCTTCAATTGGTGATAAAGTTAAAAATGAATTTCTTTGGGAAAATGCATAAATTTCTGTATTTAGTAAAATTATTTCTACATTATATTAATTTCTACATTAATTTCAACATTAATTTCTACATTAAATACCTACATTAAATTGTACATTAAATTTTTCTATTTAGGAAAATCATTTCAACAATCAGTATTCTGGATATTAATAAATTAAAAGCATTTTTCTCATTTATTTATTGCTCGTCTTTCTTCAGGTCTAGATTATCTTGAACGATAGTGCGTAGGTTCAGTGGTGGGAAAGATTATACCTCTTCAATTCTAGAAAGAAGTTCTAAATGAGATAGAAAGATGAAACTGATATCAAAATGAAGTGAATTTATATCTCATTAAAATTACAAAGGGTTGTTAGTAAAGTGACGTCTCCAATCCTATAAAACAAGTTTTACACATGATAGAATAAGGAAACTGATATCAAAATGAAGTCAATTTATTTCACTTTAAAATTACGAGGCTTGTTTGATAAGTAAGGTCTCCAATCCTATAAAACCTGTTTTAGACAAGATAGAATAATGAACCTAGTATTAAAATGTGGTCAATTTATTTCTCTTTATTAAAATTATGAGGGCCCATCGATAAGTAAGCTCTCAAACCCATAAAACAAGTTTTGGATCAGATAGAATAATGAAAATAGTGTAGATTGAGCAATGAGGGGTATGGAATATTTTACGTTTATGAAATGGACAGTCAAGTAGAAAATGAAGGTCATATAGTTTCTTTTCAAATCTATGAAGACAGGCAAATGAGAATTGAGCAGCTCCAGCCCAGATATGGCAGCCATTTTGGGTCTAATCTGACTCTTGTAAGGATGAAGCATGGCAGATAGATAGGAAAGTGAAGATTGTGCAGCTCCAGCCCAGATATGGGAGCACTTGTCCATTTTGGGTCTAATCTGACTCTTGTAAAAATGAAGCATGACAGGAGGACTGTAAAGTGAGGATTGTGCAGCTCCAGCCCAGATAAGGCAGCAATGCTCTATTTTGGGTCTAATCTGACTCTTGTAAAGATGAAGCATGGAAGAAGGATAGGAAAGTGAGGATTGTGCAGCTCCAGCCCAGATAAGGCAGCAATGCTCCATTTTGGGTCTAATCTGACTCTTGTAAAGATGAAGCATTGTAGAAGGATAGGATAGTGAGGATTGTGCAGCTCCAGCCCAGATATGGCAGCAATGCTCCATTTTGGATCTAATCTGACTCTTGTAAGGATGAAGCATGGCAGAAGGACTTGAAAGTGAAGATTGAGCAGCTCCAGCCCTGATATGGCAACAATACACCATTTTGGGTCTAATCTGACTCTTGCAAAGATAAAGCATGGCAGAAGGACTGTAAAGTGATGATTGTGCAGCTCCTGCCAATATATGGCACCAATACTCCATCAATATTTCATTTTTTGGTCTGTTTCAACTCGTGTAAAATGTATAGCAGCTGAAGTCCGATACTTACTGGAGTTGTACAATGGGCCAAATATTTTCCCATCATCTTTTACACTTTACTCAACATTAAATAAATCCAAGAATAAGAAATAACCTAAGCTTTCTGAAGCACACATATACAAGCATACTGACATAACTCCATGCAAAGAGACACTCACGTGCTTGTTTGTGTGTTTTTTGTTTTAAGTACATGCAGTACATCTATTTAGTTATCTACTTTCAGAAGGATCAGTGTTAATTGCTTCTTTTCCATTGATCTCCCTTTAATATCTCCATATCCATAATTCATCCTCGGCAACACTGGATCACCTTGACTCCAGACAGATAAAAGCTTTTCTTCCATGCCTTGGCCATTTGTTTTGTAAGCTACTTGAAAGAAATATTAATTAACATGTTTTGGCATTTGAACAAAATGCTTCAAGGTTGCTTGCTGGCTTTGACCTTCACATGTTTACAAATGTGCACATCGCAGTCTTCAGATATAATTTTGCAAAGACTAGTCAAAAAGACTAAATATTTGTGTGCTGACTGCATTTGAGCCAGAGTATAAAGTATTGGCTTCATTTGAACCAGTGTATTTAGCAAGGTTCTGGCTTTACTTAGACAATATCACTTGATAATACCAGTGTATCATCAATGCTGTACAACTGGAATGAGAGTCATGTATTCACCATAAGAATATGGTATGTGGAATTAATAAATTCTGAATACTGCCAATACCTTTCTGTATGGACCAGAGAAAACTAATTTACTACAGATTGGGAAAATGAAGAATGTTAGTATTTTTGTCTAGGACCATTGGATGGTACTAAGCAATAATATTAATATGAAAAGTCAAGTCATGCTCTTAAGTAACAATATTTATTTCCTTTCTACAACTTCAAAGACCAGTTTACTATCTCTAAAACTTGTTTTATAGGATTGGATATGTTACTTATCTATGAACTCTCATAGTTTTAAAGAGAAATAAATTGATTTTATTTTGATAAAAGCTTCATTATTCTGTTTGATCCCAGACTTGTTTTATAGGATTGGAGACTTTACTTATCAAAGAACCCTTGTAAATTTAAAGAGAAATAAATTGACTTCATTTTCATAACAGCTTCATTACTCTGATCCCAAATTTGTTTTATAGGAGGGAGACCTTATTTATCAATCAACCCTCATAATTTTAAAGAAAAATAAAAATTTGTTTTATAGGAGGGAGACCTTACTTATCAAAGAACCTTCATAATTTTAAAGAGAAATAAATTGACTTCATTTTGATATGAGTTTCTTTATTCTATCAAATCCCAAATTTGTTTTATAGGAGGGAGACCTTACTTATCAATCAACCCTCGTAATTTTAAAAAGAAATAAATTGACTTCATTTTGTTACCAGCTTCATTAATCTATCTGATCCCAAATTTGTTTTATCGGAGGGAGACTTTACTTATCAATCAACCCTTGTATTTTTAAAGAGAAATAAACTCACTCTAGTTTAATTCCAGTTTCATTATTCAGTCTGAGATAAAACTTATTTTATATTACTGAAGTTCTTACTTATTGAAGAACCCTCATAATTTTTTCTTTTCTTTTTTTTTTTTAAGCATTTCACCCCAAGCAAGGCGGGGAGCCACTAGCACGCAAGGGGTTATTGAGAGCTGGAGCGAGAGCAAATAGGAGTGATAGAGGAAAGGATGAAGAGAAGGATAGGGGATAGATCAAGGCATCTGGAGACGTCGATTGACATTACATTTGAATAGTTAGAGATTATAACTATCAGGGAAACAAGAAAAGGGAAGGGAGTTCCACAGCTGAGAAGTGCGAGATATGAAGCTATTGGAGTAGAAGAGACAGCTACTTTTAACAGTTTTGACAGTGAAAGGGTGAGAGTGAGATACCAGCCTAGTTGAACGCTTAAATTCATGAAGTCTGGTTACCAGCGAAAGCAGCTCATCAGAGCAGTTACCATGAAAGTATTTGTAAAAAGGCGATGACACATCGGCAAGAGAGCGACTGCAGACTAGATGCTAGATCAGGGCCAATTACATTGCATATCCATCTCTGGATTTTATCAAGGACCTTGAGACAAACAAAAGAGGCTCCAGACCATATATGGCAGCAATGCTCTATGCAAGGGTGAATGGTTGATTTGTAGATTTGAAGGTGAGAAAAATTTCCTGGTGTGTCAGAGGGAGCCAGCTTTCTTTGCAGTGGACAAACCTATTGACTCAGTGTATTTATTCCATCTCAGGTCAGCGGTCAATATGAGACCGATTTCATTTTGTTCTGTTTCATAATTCTGTTTTATATAAAACGTATTTTATAGGACTGGAGGCCTTACTTACTAAACAACCTTTAAGAAAGAGAAATAAATTGACTTTTGATACCAGTTTCATTATTCTATCTTGTCTAAAACATATTTTATAGGATTGGAGACCTTACTTATCAATCAAGCCTCGTTATTTTAAGGAGAAATAAATTGACTTCATTTTCATACTAATTTCATTATTCTATCTGGTCTGAAACTTCTTTTTATAGTCGCTAAGACTTTATTTATTGAGTTACTACTTGCATGTCTACAGCCAATATTTTTTTTTTTTTTTTTTTTTGATGTTCTGCTTCTTTTCTCTTTCTTTGGCATTCATAATAACATCTTCAAATATTTTATTGCTGGTCAATTGCCTTGTATGGGCGATAAAGAAATTATACAAAGGATACATTTTCCTAAGGGTTCTTATGTTCCACACTGTAAATTTTACAAAACCAAAATATAAATCTTAAAGCTCAAGTCATGTTCTGAAATAGATCAAGATTTTCGCATGGATATCATTCAAGGCATGAAACTTATTCAGAAATGTATAGACTGTCCGCGACTTGCAACCATTTTCTCGTATCAATGATTCAATATGGCCACAATTTTAGGTCATGATGAAGACCATCCTTTATCTTATAGACTGGAGCTACTTTTTCTTCTACATGGCCTGTCCTTTCAGAACCCTGGAGTATGACTTTCCACAACTTCCTATCCATTCTAGTCCTTACCATTGTGTGTCTCTTTACCAAGTATCTGCCCCCTTTACTGCCATTAATTCACACAAGCATTTCAAGTAGTTGGCTCACTGACTTCCTCTGTCATTCTTACTCTTGATATGTCCTAGGAGTGTTAAATTCTCCAAGCCCTCCTTCCTCATTATATGTACAAGAAATTTGAATCTGATCCTGGTTATAAGATTTCTTTTTTTTTCCATTTTTCTCAAGACTTCTTTATAGCTTACATGCTCCGGTTCTCAGTATCCTTCTGTAGAACCATATTTCTGTTGCCTCCAGTTTCCTCTTCTTCTGTGAGGTGATTGTCCAGCATTTACTTCCATATGTGAGGAATGATATGAAATAGAACTTCAGCCCTCTGTTTCTTTGTTTTTTTCAAATACTTTTTTTGCTGACCTAATGCAAACACCCATTTGGATTTCAAAGTTTTTCAATGGAATTTTTCTGTCTCTTAATACTCTGCTTAGCTTTTGAAAGGCATCTTTGCCCATCCCAGTATGTCTTTGGATCTCATTGTCGCACTTTCCGTCATCTGTTAAAACGATTCCCAGATAATTTCAACTTCCGTACTTGTTTCATTATGACATTTCCAATTCATGGGTCACATCTTGGGTTTTTCTCTCGCTGGGAACCATATTTTCTGTTTTTTTTATGCTTAATAGTTTGTCCTTTCTTCTCGCCTTCTTTCACAACATTTACTAAAAGTTACAGTGGTTTACTTTCTTTCTCTGTCTGCTATCAACACAGTATCATCTGCACATCTTATATTGCTGGAGTTATACCCACTAATAATAATAAATCCCGGTCAGGTCTTCTTCTCATTTAGAATATACTTGCTGTAGAGGTTGAATAAATCTGGTAAGAAGACACCACCTTGTCTTTCGAAATACAGAAAAGAATATTGAACTGTTAAATGCTGTTTGTCCTCCTGTATGGCAATGAATGCTGGACAATACCCTCAATGATAAAGAAGAGACTTGAAGCAACAGAAATGTGGTTCTACCGAAAGATACTGAGGATACCGTGGATCAAACACGTGAGCAACAAGGTTTTGGAGAAAATGGAAACAAAAAGGAAACTTATACTTTACATCAGGAAAAGGTAGTTGAAATTTCTGGGGCACATAAATGAGGAAGGAGGGCTTGGAAAATTTGATACTCACAGGACAGATTGAGAGAAAGAGGGACAGAGGAAAGCAACATACTTAATAAGCTTAGTCGAATGAAGTCTTTCTAGAGGATGAAATCAGTGACATAGAATGATTTCGACATTGTGATTCATTTTTGTAAAATTAGAATAATAAAATGATATATTTTTGGTGCACAAAATTCCATGTCAGATGTTATATAAAAACCACATTCCATTTTCACTTAATATTAAATCAGTTCTCACATCAGGGATGACATGAGAATACATTCTGCATATGACACGCCATTTGCATTTAATATTAAAGTATCATGGAATTAAGAAAGGTACAAGTACTGGTATCTGGGAAGTGTCCTAAGAGAGGTCAGAAATTGCAACACTGACATCTGAAGACATATTGGGATGACCAAAAATGCATTCCAAAAACTAAGCAAAGTATTAAGAGAGAGAAAAGTTTCATTAGAAACAAAGAAAAGAGTATTGAACTGTTACATGATATCTGTCTTCCTGTATGGCATCAAATGCTGGACAATATGCTCAAAGATAAAGAAGAAACATGAAGCAACAGAAATGTGGTTCTACAGAAAGATGCTGAGGATACCATGAATGGAAGATATGAGCAAGAATGAGGCTTGAGAGAAACATGGAGCTTGATTAAATGGATGATAGAATGCGGTTTAGGAGAAATAACAAAAAATCAAAACTTATTAAGTGCTACAAGGGATAGGAAGATGTGGAGGGCCGTGATCACCAACATCCTGAAAAACTTCATGTTTACTTGAAATATTTGAACTCTAGCATTGTAACTTGCACATTCCAAAATTATATAACCGTTAATAAATTAACACATACTTAAAAAAAAACATCTTTCAGTCTACAATACAATTTATTTGATCTTAGAGTTTTATTCATAAAAGCAAAAATTACAGCCTGACGATGGGAACATGGAGTTTTCAAAAGTACTTTCTGCTCTAAAAATACACCAGATCCATCTGACAACCATTTTATACATAAGGGTCGCATCATTCAGTGGATAAATTAATTAAGAGATTTCACCATTAATTACATTAATATTACAAATTGATTCATTGTATAATTATCTCTTAATAATTCATATACATACATATATATATATATACATATACATATATATATATAACATATTTCACCATTTAAGTCTTCATCAGATCCAAATTTAGTGGATATATTTCTAAACAAATCTACTATTATGAACATTTCCAATTGTCAAAAATTTAAAAAAGACGTTGTTGGGATTATATATCCTATTTTTAAAACTTACTGTCGACAGGGGAAATGGATAAAAAAAACAAAAAAAACAAAAACATATCTTACTTTCTACCCATTATGAAGGATTATATTTTTCGACTACAACTAAAAGGAAAGAAAATAAATGTTAACGAGTTTTTATTTATTTTTTTTTTTTTAAAGTCACTCATTTTATTTTCTTCTTAGTCATGGAAAAAAATAATTTCCTTATTTTAAAACATGAACACAAATAGACTCGCATACATTTCATTCTTTTTGCTTTCTCGTTTGGATCTGAGGAAGCCTTAAATGGCAAAATGGATTATCCGATATATTTCTAAACAAATCTACTTTCATGAACCTTTCCAATTGTCGGGATTATATATCCTATTTTTAAAACATATATATATATATATATATATATATATATATATATATATATATATATATATATATATATATATTTTCCAATAGTAGCAGAGCACTGAGTTTCAAGCACTACGTAATCTTAAGGAGCTGATATAGTTACCTAAAGATTTTGTTGTGCTTGAAACTGCAAGATGAGCTACCGATGGGGATGGGGAAATATATATATTTATCATTCATGTAGAACTTATAGCTATGTTATTCTACATCGAGGCCTATTTTATTAACATGAGTACTCAATGTTTAATATTGTGTGTGTATATATATATATATATATATATATATATATATATATATATATATATATATATATATATATATATATATATAATAAAAAGGCTCAAACACTAATATTCCATGGTTATAATTTATTACATTGGAATCGTAATCACAATCCAATTCATGATTACGATTCCAGTGTAATAAATTATAACCATGGGATATTAATGTTTGAGCATTTTTATTATATATATGTGTGTGTGTGTGTGCGTATATATATATATATATATATATAGACCACTAACATTATATATATATATATATATATATATATATATATATATATATATATATATACACCTAGTGAACCAGACAAACCTACCTAGGTTTCACCTAAAAGGATCGTCAGGGCCGTACTTTCCCTGACGATCCATTTAGGTGAAACCTAGGTAGGTTTGTCTGGCTCACTAGGTGTATCTAGGTCTGCTCTACGGTTGTATTGAGCTCTTTTGTTAGTTGTTTACTCGTATCGGGGTTTTTTCTTTGGGTTTCAGACCTGCATCTGTGCGATTTTTTCCGGCAGTAGTTCATGTTTGTAGCTCTTTCTTTTTTTAAAACCTTTTTTTCCCTTGAGATTGATTTGATTATTTGCAAATCAAAAATTCTAGTTATCTATATTTGTATGTATATATATATATATATATAAACCCAATTTATATATATATATATATTGGGTTTGATGGGTAAATTGTCACCATTTTCTATTTTTAATTTTGTGCATGTCTGTGGGAATGAGGTTATAATGATGAAAACAATTCAGCACTGACACACCATCATAGATGCCTTTAGAAAGATCGGAAAGTGAATAAAGAGTCCCAAAGAATCTACACAGTCTTGTGGGTGATGAATTGTTTTCCATCTTACAACCACTTTTCCTCAAATCTATCTATGTCTCTATCTAGAATTATATTATTTATAATATTTTTTTCATATAGACAAAAACAATTTACTCACTACAAAGATGCAACTACGTTTCAATGCATTTAAAATTGCACTTCAACTGGTGAGAACCAAAATGTCAAACAAATGGAAAAAAGGAAGTTACATTTTACATGCAGCTTGCTTACAAACAGAATTGTTCATAACCATTTTGTCTCTCACCATCCAAAGTGCAATTAAATGCACTGAAACAAAGTTGCATCTTTGTAGTGAGTAAATTGTTTTTGTCTATATGAATAAATTATAAAAAATAATTATTGCTCTACTCTTGGTATCGAACTCTCTTTTGAATTAATGCTGTGAACGTTAG
The DNA here is from genome assembly GCA_963932145.1 of Acanthosepion lycidas. Classification (NCBI taxonomy): domain Eukaryota; kingdom Metazoa; phylum Mollusca; class Cephalopoda; order Sepiida; family Sepiidae; genus Acanthosepion; species Acanthosepion lycidas. The sequence continues at coordinate 98,506,004 of OZ010599.1, forward strand.
GATTTTATGTATTATTTTCGTTTTCATTACATTTGGATACCTAGAATTATATATATATACACTTTTGAGTAGAAAAGGAAGACAACAAAACCTTGCTACAATTTGTCATTTCATTTTAATTTTTATTCAAATTTAATTTTTTATTTCATTGCTATCATTTTTAATTATTTCACATTTTAAAAATTTGTGAAGAAAGATTATATCTTACTTTTTTATACTGTTCTTTGCCCAGTACAAGCTCCAAGAACCACTCAATGTAGGGTTTACTGAATGAGGGTGTTGTAAGTGCATCAAGAGAGGAAGCATTTTTTCTAATTTTGTTATTCAATTACAACTTAATATCTTAGGCTATCTATCTATCTCCATTTTTCATATCTATCTATCTATCTATCTATCTATCTATCTATCTATCTATCTCACTCTTTCATATCTATCTATCTATCTATCTATCTATCTATCTATCTATCTCACCCTTTCATATCTATCTCAGTTTTTACGCTATCTATCTATCTATCTATCTATCTATCTATCTATCTATCTATTTCACCCTTTCATATCTATCTATCTCAGTCTTTACGCTATCTATCTATCTATCTATCTAAGTCTCTTCTTATCTCTCTCTGATGAGTTGAGATCAAATGCATATCAAATATAGATCGGAATCAGGGAGAATGACAAGATAATGAACAAATAGGAAACATTTATCAATCTAACATGTTTCACTTTTATTAAGGCTTCATCAGAGAATGAGATATGGAGAAAAAGAAAGAAAGAAATTCTGGTATTTTTACTTTCGTCTTGTTTCATTCTATACTAATGTTGCTTTAAAAAGTCGAATGCACATGAAACGTGACTGACCAATGAAAATTAAACAAGACAAAAGTACAAATAGCAGGATTTTTTATTCATTTTTCTTCATATGTCAGTCTCTGTAAAAACTTCAATAAAAATGAAACATGTTAAATTGATAAATGTCTCCTATTTCTTCATCTTATCATATCTATCTAGTGAACTAGCTACCTATATCAGCCTATTAATGTCCATCTATCTAACTATATATATATATAGATATATACACACACACTGCATGCCAAATTATTATCGAGATAACTTTTTTCTAATATTTCAAAAACCGTCCAATCAATTCACACAAAATTTTCACACAATATTGGCAACACTGACCTGCGCAATCACGAAAATTTTCGTACTGATCTGCACAATGTAAACAAACTGGCACCATATTTGTTATCAGCACAGTGATTTGAGCGTGCCAAATTATTAGAAGAGTGTAAGAATTTAGTGAAAAGATGAGCCGTAAAAGCAGTTTAAGTGATGCTGAAAAGAAAACTATCACCTCAGAACTCTCAAAAGGTAAATCTACCCTAGAAATTTCTAAAATGATAGGGAGGTGGCATCAAACAGTGAAAAAGTTCACCGCCGACCCTACACAAGTACGCAAAAGGGCAGATAAAGGCAAGCCGAGGGTTATTTCACGTCGTCTCATGTCACGAGTTAAACGAGAAGCCATGAATAACCCTGGACTTACCAGTGTATATATATATATATATATATATATAGATAGATAGATAGATCGATAGACAGATAGATAGATAATATTAGTTGTCAATATATATATATATATATATATATATATATATATATATATATGAATTCCTAAGTGGATAGAATCCAGGTAGAACTCAATGTCCAGGACAGAATAAGAACGTATATGTATATGTATGTACCTGTGAGTATGTATATATATGTAGGTGCATATGGATGTATATACGTATGTGTTTTTGTGTATATAATTAGTAGGTCTTTACTAGAGTAAATATTTTTATATGTTTATGTTAAATTTGTAACCTGTAGGTGATATGACTTGATTTGTCTAATTATTCTTGATTACACATCATTTCTCTTATAAATGCCCTCGTTATAAGTTTTTAGAATTTTTTCCCTCTCTCTCAGTTTCTCTTTTCTTGTATACATAAGGTTAGTAATGCAAAGCAGACGGAAAATTTTCACATACGCATCGGCAGTATGAATTTATTTTAAGTTTAGATCGTAATGATTTTTATTGTGCATAATGTCACCATAAATGTATCCATACGTTTCCGGTGTCTGTTTTTTTAATTTTAATTTTAGGTCAGCGAATTGGTAGTGATTGATGCATCTGAAAATAATTCATATTTATCTGTATTTCACTCATTTAAACCGTTATTTAACTCCTCTCTTTAAAACTTGTCTATGTTAAATTTTAATCCCCCACCTTCACCTTTAGGCCTTCCTGTTCTTCTTTCTTCTGTTACCCCTCTCTACAGCTTTCATACATTTCCCCCTCACACTTGTTTCTCACTCCCACACATACACTCTCACTAAAATTTTATTTTTTTATACCCGGAGTTATATTTTCCGATTTCTTTTTTAATTTCTAGGTCTGATGAATTGGATCGTGATTATGATCCCAATATAATAAATTATAACCATGGAATATTAGTGTTTGAGTTTATATATATATATATATATATATATATATATATATATATATATATATTCTTGGCGGAATCTATTTGACACATTTAGAAGTCTACCATTCATCTATGCTTTGAATATTTCTACCACATCTGGTCCATTAGTCCGTTATGTATTTAGAGATTCTTGAAAGAACAAATAGAAGAATCTGCAATGTTATTGGTGCTGACCTGGCATGTCAGCTTCAGTCATTTTCCACCTTCTTATCTTAGCATCACTTTTCCCTTTCTATAACTATTTTCCTAATAATTATTCGGATGAACTATCCTCTATGGTACCTAGACTTTGTGAATGTAAGTGCAGTACTAGATTGGCAGAAAGGTCTCACTATTCTACAGTTGAAATAGCTATATATATATAATCGTAAGTTCTGTGCTAATAGTTTCTCCTCTCAGACTTCTTGCTTGTGGAATTCACTTCCAACTTCTTGCTATCGAGTCAACTTTGATCTTCAACAATGTTAACAAGCAACAAAAAACTGCATCCGGATCCACAATTATTCCCACTCAATAGACCTTAGAATAATTTAAAACACAACCATTACCAGACACTAAAATCACTGTTAGAATAATACATTAGACTATCCACAATGTAATGCAACAGACCAACCACAACAAATCACTGATTTGTATATATAAATAGTCAAGCAAATGATAAACACGACTTAACTATTATTGTTTAGCATGGAACAAACTGTCATCGTAGGATGTTGACTTCAATGTCCATTTTATATTTACATATGCTCTATTCCTGATATTTAGCAATTTAACCCATAAATATAGCATACATTAAAACTATATTTTGTCATATATATATATATATATATATATATATATATATATATATATATATACTGTATTGGGGCAGCAGATCATTATTCAAGCATAAATATTTAAATATAACGGACAAAGAATGCCTATTATGTTTGATCATGAGGCACTCTAAGCTTCGTATAGTGGCTTCAGTTTCAAGAGCCAAGCTTAGATGGAAGAACAGCATAATAAAAAACTGTCCTTAGCAAATAGAAGAATTTAGAAAATGCTATTGCATTTACTTATATATATATATATATATATATATATATATATATATATATATATATATATATATATAATTATTTATTTTTTAAAAAATTCATAACATAAATATGTTATAAAATCACTACAAAAATAGTCATTTTGTTTCAACACCCTCGGTGTCTTATCAAGTGATGATGTTGAATGTAAAATAAATGGTTTTAAAAGTTTCAAATTAATTAACTATCCTTCGCAAGGGGAAAACATTGTTACAAAGGCTAGATGGACCAATCAAAACACAAGTATAGGAAAATTCAAAAAGCTTGACAATGAAGTCATGTTATAATATCTATTCAGATGTTTAAAATATGGGTAGTATTAAAAAAGAATTTATTCTAACCAATAGTTACTAAATTATATAATAAAATTTAATATTAAAATTAAAAACTGCTAATTTCAAAATCAAAATTTAATCGCTATTAAGTTTACAACTATAAAATTACTGAGGAGAAAAGAAGAAATATATATGTTATTCAATTTATTTCTTCATTGAAGTTACTTTAGCTAATTTAATATCCGGACCTTTGACAATGTATACATTTTAATCCTAAGAGTGTGTGAATGGGGTCCTAAACTCACGCGTAAAACAAACTCAGTCAGATTATAATATATAAGCACCCAGACATATTTATATATATATATATATACACACACAAAAAGAGACAAGACAGAGAACATCTCCACGGTCATTCATGAAAAAAAAAAAAAAAAGGAAGTGGGGGGGAGAGGGAAACCAACACACACGTACATACATACACAGTTAAAAGTGAATGCACTTTCCATGCACATAGACACCTATAAATACATGCACACACATCCACAGACATTGACCCAGACAATCGGATACCACAACCAATAAATATTTAAGACTGAAAGTGTCATTACACAAATGCTAACCACTTATTGAAATATAACTTAAGCGAGCAAAGATACAAAGATAAAAATGATTAAAAATAATATTATTTAATATATTAAAATAGTGTATGTATATATAAAATCGGACATCAAAGTCAACACCCATAGGTAACTTCGATGTCCACGTCATATATATATATATATATATATACATACACATACACACACATACAAATATATATATAATATAATAATTTTTCTTTACACACACATGTATATACACACACACACATATACATATATATACATACATACACACAGAAATACATACACATAAATACATAAACATATACATACGTATATATCTCCATGATAACAAGTACACATACACATACATACATATATACACATATATACCCACAAATATACACACATATATGTACACATACTCACATATAAATACATATATACACACAGCAATACACAAATATAAACATATATACACACATATACTAACTCATGTGGCCGTAATGACATACCCAAATTTCCATACCTACACGTACACACAATCTCATACACAATAGGTGTCAACATACACATATACAACTGCAAACATACATAAGTAAACACACACACACACACACACACACACATATATATATATATATACATATATATATATATATATATATATATATATATATACACACATAAATATATACATAAAAATACCTATCTATAATAACAAGTACATATATATACGTACATACACATAAATACAACGACATTCAACCAAATACATACATAAACGTACATACATGCACACACATAGACATAGACATACATCCATATACATGCAAACACAAAAATCCATGTATCCTAACATACATATATAAACACATTCATACAAACAGAAATATACGTAAATAAATTTAGGTACACAACATAACAGTACACATACATATATATATACACACACACACACACACACATATATATATATATATATATATACACATACACATACATACATGCACACACACATATATATACATATGTATATATACATACATGCATATATATACATCTACACGTACATACACACATACATATATACACACATAAATACATATGTACATACACATAAACATATATACATACATATATATATACAAACATACCCACATACACAAATACACATACATACACATATACATCAAAATTTTTAACCTCTTCTCTTCTTCTTCTTTTTACCTTCTTACTTTATATATATATATATATATACACATATATATATATATACACATATACGCACATATATATACATACACACACACACATATATATATATACACATACATATACACACACATACACAGATACATATATATATATACAAAACCTAGCAACATATTAATACACTAATATGCAAACATACACATTCCACAGTACAAACACACATAACTACACACAAATATATATATATACACATACAGAAAAATGAATAACACTATGTAGTTATACAATACACATTCATATCATCAGATTGACCATCAGGCAATAAAAGTTATAATCTATTAAACTTACAGCGATATATCATTATCATTGAAAGTATACAACCCCTATAATAAGTTAAATTTATAACGGTGTTTACAATTAACCGTTAGTTCATATCTTTGATTTAAGAGATCAGCCTTGTTTTTAAATCTAATAATTTCAATTTTTTCATTAAGACATAGGTAACATGGGGAATATAGGGAGTTACATGTCCAGGCTTTATTAATCAATGTCCATTTAACCGTAGGTGTTTTGTTCTTTTCTTTTAGATTCCAAAAGTACTTGGATAATGAAGTCATGTACCTATAGTCACTGTTATTAAAAGATTGCATATGCCCCCGCCAGCGTTCTTTGAATGTTTTCATTGTGCTACCAATGTAAAATTTCTTTATATTTGGTTTCTCAATAGTTGAGATTTTACTAAGATAGACTACAGAACTAATCCCACAGTTATTTTGTAGTGGACAATTATTAGGATATCTACAATTACATAAGTTGTTATTCATGTTATTATATTTAGTATCAATGTTAGTCACCTTTTGAGTAATCAAGCTTTTTGAGTCCCTATACTTGTTAAAGACTATGTTGTTATGTTTTTTAATTATTTTCTCTAGGTTATCTGCACAACTATAGCTTAATTTAAGGATATTAGGATTAAATATTTTACTAAGTGGGTTAGTTTCAGGGTTAGGGAAATGTTTCTTGATGAGGTTTAGAAACATACATCCTAATTTAGATTTAACCATTATATTGAAAGAGGGAGTGAACCAGATGATCTTTCTAGATCTACTTTTCTTACAAAGGTTGTAATCGACAGGGCTTTTATATTGAATAGTGATATCTTTGTATCCACTATTTTTGAGTGCAGAATTGTAAAAATCATGATGTTTATTAAAAACATCATTGTTAGAAGAGTTAGTGCTAATTCTAAATCCAATGGAAGAGGGTATATGTTTGATAACTGAAGGAGGATGGTTGGAATTTGGATGTACGTATATCGGGTTGGAATTAATCTTCACATACGGTTGGAAAAGGTTGCTAGCAAGTAAATTTCTCAGAGTTAAGACAATATTTATAATTGTAAAAGACAATAGGAAAACTGTAATACTATTGCAGTTTTCCTATTGTCTTTTACATCTATCTATCTATCTATATATGTATAGTGTATTGGGGCAACTGATCGTAATTTTTCTTCTAGTTGTTTGTTGATTATAGTTACTTAGTTTCCCATAAATTCATTTTGTTTTTGCCTTAAAAAAGTCCACATTGGCTGAAATGTGTTGGCTAATAATACTGTTTTCCTATTGTCTTTTATCTTTATACACACAGACATATATATATATATATATATATATATATATATATATATATATATATATATATATATAATTTAGAACATTTTCGAAGAAAGATTTTGCATATGAATTTCCGAGCTATAAACATAAATTTATTTTAGAGTTGGTTTACACTGCATCTTCAGGCTGGTTTAAATACACCAAACACAGGAAATAAATTCATTTAAAAAAAGAAAAATATATATATATATATATGTAAATAAAAAGAAAGAACAGTAAGATATATAATCTGGTGTTCTTATTGATATTTTTTATTTTTACAAAACAGTGCTCAATGTAAATTTAAATTTGCAGAGCATAAATATTATAAATTAACTTATTTAAAATATGGCTTCTTCGCTACACAGTAATAACAAAGTTTCAAAAACTGATTCTAAAAACTTCAAATTTAATTATATAATCAAGTTCTGTTTCATCTTCAAGTGAATATTGGAATAACCTATTTTTAAATTTACTCAGTTTTAAATGCACACAAATTCTTAATTCACTGTTTTCAAGGATACAGAGAAATCCAATCATTTAAACAGG
>OZ010599.1:98521409-98526409 GCA_963932145.1 Acanthosepion lycidas
CATGCATATATATATAAATATATATATATATATATATATATTTTGGACAATGATGCTTGTGCCGCAGAGTATGAAGACAAATGGTTTTCAGTTTTACAGAGTGCTTGATCAATACACTATCTTCAAGTTTCTGAAGCCGTTTATATTAAATGTCAGCAACCCAGTCTGTGCAGACAGTAGGAACACTTTTTATGTTTCTTACGTCTGTTTGAGGGTCTGTGAGTTCCCCTTTTTCTATTTTATATACTCTTGTGGAACTATTTATTTACATCCGCCCTCGTTCAATTTTAATTTATGTAATTAAAATTTGTCTTTTATTAGAGTTCCACCTTTCCCTCCTCATTCACTTTATTGCCTTTGTATTCATTTATATCAAATATTGCCAACGAATATCTTTGGCAAAGCGTTGGCCGAAAGGTGCCTTAGGTATGACATCCACTTTATTTAAAGCTATATATATATATATATATATATATATATATATATATATATATATATATATATATATTTTTTTTAAGCATTTCACACAAGAGGTTACAGAGGATTTGGAGCGAGATCAGATAGGAGTGATAGAGGAAAGGATGAAGAGAAGGATAGTGGATAGATCAAGGCAAATGTCAATTGACATTACATTTGAATAGTAGGAGATTATAGCTCTCAGGGAAACTAGAATAGGGAAGGGAGTTCCACAGGCGAGAGGTGCAAGTTATGAAGCTATTGGAGTAGAAGAGACGGCTACATTTAACAGTTTCAACAGTGAAAGGGTGAGAGCTGGATGCCAGCCTTGGAGTTCATGGAGTCTAGGAACCAGTGAATGCAGCTCATCGGAGCAACTACCATGAAAGTATTTGTAAAAAAGACAGAGAGAGGTAACGGCATGTCTTTGAGAGCGACTGTAGACGAGATGCCAGATCAGGGCCAATTATATTAGATATCCACCTCTGGATCTTATCAAGAACCCCAAGGCAAACAGAAGGGGCTCCAGACCATATATGGCAGCAATACTCAATGCAAGGGCGAATTGTTGATTTGTAGATTTGAAGGATTGATTCCGAGGAGAAAAATTTCCTGGTACGGCACAGGGAGCCAACTTTCCTTGCAGTGGACATATATATATATATATATGTATATATATATATATATATATATATATATATATATATATATGTGTGTATACATTGGAAATTAGGAGATCAGTTGAATTTTAAATTTAAAAACTCTACATATTATTTTTTATTTTTATTTTTGTAATGAGCACTTTTTAAAATTACTTTTTCCTGGTCTGATTCAGCTCTGACCATTAACATTTTATGTATTATATATATATATATATATATATATATATATATATATATATATATATATATATATATATATATATATATATGCGTGTGTGTAAAAATTTCATTTAACCCGCACCACTGATACAATTACAGTACCCTTGGTTTTCTTCTTCTTCTTCTTGAGAGAAAGTGAGAGTGAGGTAATTAATTTATATATATATATATATATAGAGAGAGAGGTGATCAAATTTTATATATATATATATATATGTATATATATATATATATATATTAATTACCTCTCCATTACCAAGACCTGTTGGTCCAGTGGGTATAACGTTTCCGTCATATCGCAATGGTCCGGGTTCGATTCCTGGTAGTAGACAGCCATCCAGTGCTTTCTGCATTCTGTTGAGGATTCTTCTAGACTCAATGAATTATTTATGATATCCATATATATATATATATATATATATGAAATGTGGTATATTTTGCCAGTAATATTTCTCTCAAACAAGTTTGGTTAAGTAATATGGGAATGTTCCGGCTATCAATTTTTTTATTAAATTGTTAAAATTTCAAAATTATGTTTTACATTATTGGTAATTTGCCAAAAGTTCATATTTGTTTTTATTTCAAAAATATATATATGTATATATATATATTGCTTTCTTCCTGAGTTATTCTGACTCTTACTACATTCATTTTAAAGGATTGTTCTGCACAAACTGCAAACGGTCAAATGGATATTTTAAAAAAAGTCTCTAAAAAATTTCAATTTGACTTTTTTTTTTTAAATGATGTCACCTTGAATGACTTCAAATTGATTCCAGTAAACATGAAAATGCCAGAATTAACTGAAAACTGTTACGTAAATATAAGCAAAACAAAATCCGCAAAAACAAATGCACCAACATTCCAAAGTACTTGAGAAAAAAAATGTAAAATAAATACAAACTTTGGCAAATTTACTGATTACATAACAACTAATTTAGAAATTTTAAAAAGTTTAATAAAAAAATTGATACTCAGGACTTGTCCATGTTATTTAACCGAATATACACACACAGACATGTATATATATATATATATATATATATATATGTGTGTGCAATAGCTTATTTCAACACAACATTATTTCTTATTACTATAGACGTTATTTATTATTATTATTATTATTATTATTTATTATTATTACTATAGATGTAATCATATATATATATATATATATATAATGGATTATTTCAACACAGCATTATTTCTTATTTATTAGTGCTATCAACATTGGAATATATATATATATATATATATATATATATATATATATATATAGATATATATATATATATATAGTTCAAAGCTCTATGATGTAGACAAACCATTTATTTTGTACAAGTAATTTTTAAGCAATGTTTGTCTCTTTTCAATGAACTTATTTCAATGTTGAATTATATAGATAAAAAAATATACCGTTAAAATTAATAAACTATAAAGGGTTTGTTTCAAACATATATTACCTGAAGAAGGCTTGAGCATACAATGTCTGAAGCAAGAGTATGACACTAAAAATGAGGATAACTGTCCAAACAACGTAAATAGTGTAAATAGATACAATGCCTCATCTCAGAAATACAGAGATATACTGAAGAAGGCCAGAACATACAACAGCCAAAACGTTGTGAATATGATGATAAAGATGAGGAAACAGTTTAAACAATGTAAATAGTGTAAACAGTTAGCTCAGAAATACAGACATATCCTGAAGAAGGCTGGAGCATACAACAGCCAAAACATTGAGAATATGTCAATAAAGATGAGGACAACAGTTCAAACTACATAGGGTAAATAGTTAGGACACCTCATCTCAGAAATATAAGCAGATGTTGAAGGTTGATACAATGATGGGGGTAACAGTCTGAACAAATATAACTAGTGTAGATAGTTACAATATCTCATCTCAGATATATAAATAAATCCTGAAAAAGGTTGGCGCATACAAGGGCTGAGACCTCATGAATAGGATAATAAGATGAGGACAATAGTCCTAATAATGTAAGTAGTATAAATAATTACAATACGGAAATATAGAGAGCTGTAGAACAAAAATGTTTACCACATGTTGGCATAATTTTATAGTCGCACGTGTATGGATGGCATGTAAGTTAAGTGATTCTTTTTTGTGCCAGTGGCCAGGATTATAGAAAGACGATCAATACCTGAGCTCATTAACATACAGGCAAATGTTTATTTATAAGTAAGTTTTTTAGATAATACATAATTGAGATTTAATTGAGATTTGAGATTTAATTAATTTGATTAGGATTAATGTAAATTTATGTTTGAATTGTAAAAGAAATTATATTTAATATAAATTTGGCATTTAATTGCAATTTAGTTGAGGTTTAAAATAAATATGAGATTTAATTGCATTGTGATTGCTTAAGGCTTGAAACTTACCCTGACTGTTCATAACCATGTGTATTAATTTTACCTTGTTGTGTGGATGTGTTCAGCAGTGAGAGGGAAAAGAACAAAATCCAAAGCTTGAAATAACTGTTCAACAGCTTTTATTTCTGATTGAAAGAGACTGCAAAATAGTAGGATTTTGTGGAAAAAAAAGTGGGGTTTCCCAGTTCCCAGTTTTGTTGGGGGAGATTTCTCCGCTTGTTCCAAAACTGCTGGGGACTGTTACGCGTCTTTTGCAGCAACGGTTGTGTGTAGTTGCTTCTTTTTGGGTAGGTGTCTTGAAGGGCGATTTCTCTGCCTGTTGCCAAAAGAGGAATGAAAACACTGAAGTCAAACTGGCAGAACAGGCATCGTCTTCTGTAGCAAGGGCTGAGTACATATTTCAATCTAGGCTTGGAGGTTGTGTCCGTTGTAAAGGAAAAGTGAAAAAGAGTCTAAATAAGGATTCTGTGAGCATTTATAAGTTCATCCACTTGTACTCATTTGATTACTTTCATTGCCACTACTGCTGAATTGAACAAAGTAAGGAAACCCCCTCATGTCACAATAGTCTTCAAGTGTGAGAGTTTCAATTGCATTTTTACCTGTATGTATCTTTCTCTCACTCTTGCCCTCTCTGTCTCTCTGTCTCTGTCTGTCTGTCTGACTGTCTGTCTGTCTGTCTCTCTCTCTCTCTCTCTCTCTCTATATATATATATATATATATATATATATATATATATATATATACGGGGTGTCCATAAAGTCTGTGTGCAATTCAAAAAATAAGAAGTTCAAATATATATACATATTCTATTCTCTTTATTTTCCAACTTATTGAAGATGATCTTCGTCCTCTCTAAGCTTCTAACTTTCTGTCTTGGAGTAATAATGTGCCTCAGGTTTCACATACAGTTTCATTTTTTTTTCAGTCTTTTTTCCCTGCTCTTTGAACTGTAATAGCTGAAACTCTTCTCTCCCATACCAAACATGCAGATAATTAGTTTGTGGTCATCAGAATTACACATGTCAAACTCAACAGAAGAATCCATCATATATATATATATATATATATATATATATATATATATATAAAGGTTTTTATATATTATTTATATATATGCGTGGTACTTATTGGAAAGCACTCAATATCAGTGCTAACAATTTTAGTTGCATTGATGTGTGTTTGTGACCCTGGGTTTCATGGCCTAGCAGTCATCAGACAAAATATTTTATCTGATGATCACATCCAAGGATCACGAACTCACATCA
>OZ010599.1:98531409-98551409 GCA_963932145.1 Acanthosepion lycidas
AATGACAAAAATTTGTATTGCAGTAATCAAAGCTAAAGGAGGATATTTTAACGAGAGCAAAATTTAATCATAAAATGATTTTTTTTCTTTTTGTCATAGAATTTGTAATAAAAAATCATGTATTGCTTTTTTAAACCATGTTTAATAATTTTCTCTTATTTAAAGTACAAAACAACTACTTTTTTTGGACCAATTGAAAAAATTATCAGGGGTGGCCTCAAACTTTTCAAATGTAGTGCGTGTGTATGTATATATATATATATATATATATATATATATATATATATATATATATATATATATATTACAATGAATCATTCATACAAAAAGTAGATTAGTAAAGTTAATTATATAAAATGGCGAAATCTCTTTGCTCATTAAATCTCATTAACCTACCAATCACTTGATGAATGTTATGATCCTTGTTTTTTTAAAATTATAAACTCTATAAGGTGTTCCGCAAGTACTGTAAACTGTACATTCAGTTATCCACAGGCATGGAAATTATTTTGTTTTTGGTAAAATTCAGGTAGCATCTGAGACAAATTAAATGTGAATCGAATTTTTTTTTTTTTAATGTGTTATTGATAACAAATACAAACTTTGGGACCGTGCAGTCGCAATGCTAAGCTTGAATTTTTTGAAAATTTAAGGGAGTGATTTTTTTTTACTAATATGGCAATTTGTGAATTTTGTTTTTAATATATTTTTTTTTGAACAGTGAAAAATACTAAAACATGAAAATCTTCAGACACACTGGGTTGTATATTAATATTCTTTCGTTTTTATTATTTCGGTTAGATTCCCCAACTAGTTTAAGCCAGCATGGCTATCATCAGGAGAATAAAAATTCCTGCTTGTTAGCAGCAGTGAACTACAGAAATAAATTTGTATATATATATATATATATATATATATATATATATGGGAATGAGGTTGAGTGGTGAGAACATTTCTGGCGAAGAGACCCGGGTTTAAATCTCACCATGGTCAGTTTATCAGGAAGGAGACTTCCTGATGTTATCAAACTGGAAGATGTCAATCTCAGCGTGTTACACCTTTAAAAATTTTCTCAGAACAATATGACAGGTTGACCCAAGCCTTGTGATTGAAATTGGGTAGACGGAATCCTTGGGTGCTATCAATAGCTGTGCTAGCACAAAGTCACAAGTCATCATGGCTGAGGGCTTGAGCGTGCTGGCCTTGTTCAAATTTTTGATCACACTACATAACACACACTTTCCCAGAAACTGTAACTAAGGTCTGCTCAGTATAGTTGCAGTATAAACTACAGGTCTGTGGGTATTGAATAAACACAAATATTGATTGGCTAGCCACCCTAGTAGACAGGTGTCCTTGAATATAAGTTGCCAGCTATATATATATATATATATATATATATATATATGAAGAACTATAGTTTTAAGGTGTGCTATATTTATGGGATAAAGTGCTCAATATCAGAGATGGAGCGTATGTAAATATAAATATAAAAGTGAACATTGAAATTAACACTCAGAGGTGACAGGCTGTTTCATGCTGGATGCAATTGTCAGGCCTGAAATCGTCTAGCATGAAACAGCCTGTTGCCTCTGAGTGTTGACTTCAATGTTCACTTTTATATTTATGTTTATATATATATATATATATATATATATATATATATATATATATATATTGGGTAGTTAGGGAGTAATACTTCTTTCATGCAAACTTCATTAAATATGATAGATAAGGTACTTTGATTAAGTTTTTTGTCATGCAATCTTATAATTTTTTTCTTTTCAGTAGATAAATTATACAAAATCTGTCCAAATGTTATAATTTTCCAAGTGCTTTCTGTTACACATTTAACTATTTTCAAGGATGAAATATATTAACTATTAATTTGAATTAGAGTGTGTGTGTGTGAGTGTGTATACATATATATATATATATATATATATATATATATATTAGTAGTATATAAGTATAAGAAATTATACTCGTCTGGAAAACCTTCGGTGTCTTGATTTGCAAATAATCAAACCAATACCCAAGGAAAAAATAAAAGGTATAAAAAAGAAAGAACATGTACGGCAGCCAAAAATAATTGTCTAGCTCTCTAGGTTTAACTATATGTATACGTATATATATATATATATATATATATATATATATATATATATATATATATATATATACATATATATATATATATATATATATATATATATATATATATATGATGCAATGAGAATGAAAATAATATATAAATTCTCACGTTCACAGCATTAATTCAAAAGAGGGCTCAATACCAATAGTAGAGCAATAATTATTTATTATTATTTTATCATATAGACAGAAACAGTTTGTCTATATGATAAAATTATAATAAATATTCATATATATATATATATATATATATTTATTTCTTAATACTATAAACATTATTTTGTGTGGGTATGTATTTATTTTGGTACTCTCACTAAATTGTAGTTTTTGTCACTATAAAATATAGGTATATAACCTGTTTCTTTGTAAACCTGCACATTATTGCAAATATGGTTATGTGCTTACAACTTGTAGCATTTTCATGAATGCAGATTTTCAGTTGCAGAATATTTTCTTTGTTTTTACTTGTCACTTGCATTGAAATCAGAGTTGAAGATTTTTGCATTCTTAAACCAATGTCAGTTGCATTCACATGGCGACCTGGGCATGTGCTGGGAGTGTGGGGAACAACAATGCCGTTTTTGCATCTTTACTCGTGTTTGTATTATTTCATCTTATCTGCTTCTGTTTTTCTTTCATCGTTTCTTTTCAGCCAGGCTAATTTGGTCCCTCACTCATTCTACCATTATTCCCTTTCCTTCTTGGCATTCTACCATTATTCCCTTTCCTTCTTGGCATTCTATCATTATTCCCTTTCTGCTGATGATGCTTTTTTTTTTCTTCCTTTTTTTAAATAAGCTTTTCTTCAGTGTTTCCCTTCCTTTAAGCTGTCTTTATTCCTTCCTCTTTTGTTTTGATTTCTTTCTTTCTTTCTTTCTTTCTCTCAATCCTATATTGCTGATTTTGTTCTTTCTTTCTTTTCCTCAATCTTCTTTCTTTCTGTCTTTTCTTCAATTCTTTTCCTTTCTTTCTTTCTTTCTTTCTTTCTTTCTTTTTTTCTCATGTTGCCTATTTTTTCTTTCTTTCTTCCTTTTCCCAAATCCTATTTCTTTCTTTCTTTCTTTTCTTCAATCCTATTTCTTTCTTCTTTCTTTCTTTCTTTTCTCAAATCCTATTTCTTTCTTTCTTTCTATCTTTCAATCTTTTTCTTTCTTTTCTTCAATCCAATTTCTTTCTTTCTTTCTTTTCTCAAATCCTATTTCTTTCTTTCTTTCTTTCTTTCTTTCTTTCTTTCTTTCTTCAATCCTATTTCTTTCTTTTTTCTTTCTTTCTTTTCTCAAATCCTATTTCTTTCTTTCTTTCTTTTCTCAAATCCTATTTCTTTCTTTCTTTCTTTCTTTCTTTCTTTCTTTCTTTCTTTCTTTCTTTCAATCTTTTTCTTTCTTTTCTTCAATCCAATTTCTTTCTTTCTTTTCTAAAATCCTATTTCTTTCTTTCTTTCTTTCTTTCTTTCTTTCTTTCTTTCAATCTTTTTCTTTCTTTTCTTCAATCCAATTTCTTTCTTTCTTTCTTTTCTCAAATCCTATTTCTTTCTTTCTTTCTTTCTTTCTTCAATCCTATTTCTTTCTTTTTTCTTTCTTTCTTTTCTCAAATCCTATTTCTTTCTTTCTTTCTTTCTTTCTTTCTTTCTTTCTTCAATCCTATTTCTTTCTTTTTTCTTTCTTTCTTTTCTCAAATCCAATTTCTTTCTTTTCCTTAATCTTCTTTCTTTCTATCTTTGATCCCACTCTTCTTATTTTCTTTGCTTTCTTTCTTTATTCTCTACTTCTCTCTCTCTCTGACTTTTTCAATGTGTTTTTCTTCATCATTATCAACAGTCTCCCTTCCCTTCTCTTTTTCTCTCTCTATCTTCTCTCCCACCTGGGTCTCCTTACCTGTATCTACATCTCAACTCTTTTAGCTTTCTTCCAACCCATCCTCACCATTCACCGTCGGTTTCCCTGGCCAACCAGTGCAGCCTTTTCATGCCTCTCTCGTCTTTTACTCTCAGACAGCATCGCTAATGTCACCATCAACATTGTCAATACGATCACTCAAACTGGTTCCATCTCATGGAGTCATTCTTTCTCAAACTCCTTCTTCCATCGCCTTCTCCCCTCATTCCTTCACTGTCAGCCTTCCCTTCCGCCCCATCCTCTCTTTCACGATTTTCCCCAGTCATTATCTGGACCTGCTTGTATCATTTTTCCGTCATCGTACTGTAGTTGGGCTCTTTCAGCTAACTACTCTTTCCTGATTGGTTAAAAATGCAACAAATGGGTGTGGCTTCTGAAGGCAGAAGGCTGACAGCTGCTGCTTGTCCAGGTGCTGCTTACATTGATAACAGGGAAAATCATTACCAGAGTAATATTAATGTTGTTCATGATGATGATAATAGTAGTGATGTTTTCTTGGTGACTGCTCTTTCTTTTTAAGCTTGATTGTGATGATGATGGTCTAGGTGATGGCTATGCCTGTGGTAACATTTACAGAAGGCAATAATAATAATAATAATAATAATAACAATAATAATAATAAATATAAATTTAAAATTTAAATTAATTTATAATTTAAAATTATAATAATAATAATAAATTTATTTCTAAAGATAATGATGTCATTGTGCTGACGATTGTAAATAGTAATACTCCCCTTAAGATGATTGAGGTAATGATGCTAATAGCCAGAGTGGCCAAATGCTAGAAGATAGAACTTGAAGAATTTCTGCAAGGTTTTTGAATGAATAAGCAATACTTAGAGCAATGAAGGACAGGAAGTTGTGGAGAGTCATGATTTCTAATGTACTTGCAGGACGTGACATATGAAAGAAGAAAACAAAGTAATTTTTTTTCCAATTTTTTATCTGCTTTTAATATTGATATGAATTTTTTTTGCCTTTTGTCACCAAATGTTTACCCAGTAAAAGGCTCGTGAGCCACTCAAGATAGAGGCTTACTGAATGAGTTGTGTGATATAAACAAAATACGAAAGAGGGGGAAGTGTAGGTTATGAGAATAAGGAGGATAGATTACGGTTGACCTTTGACTTGGAGAGATTAAGATTGTAGTGTTCAGGTAAGTATCCTCACAGGAGTCCATTCCACAAAATGGCAGCTAATGGGAAAAAGCTGTCTGCATGGAACTTTCAGCTTTTTAAATTTGGAACACAGAAAACATGAGGGTGGAATTCGGATGATGTGACCAGGCTGTAAAGGTCTGAACAGGTTGAACTAAAGAAGGGACCTCATCTAAACATTTACGATGGAAATAGTTATAGAGTAGTGAAAGATTTACGACATAGGGTCTTTTTTTTTACAATGATGAGCCACTCATGCCATTCAAAGTAGAGAGATACATACAGTGGTAGTATCCTACCACATCGCACTAGTTCATGTGAACCAATTGTTAAAATTATAAAAACTAAGCAAACCATTTGTTGGATTATCCGAGAATAATCTTATATATTAATAGCCGATATATCTATATAATAAATGCAAATGTCAGTGTGTCACACTTTTTCAACTTTACTCCAAGAGCTTGTAGCCCAACATATCG
Organism: Acanthosepion lycidas; assembly: GCA_963932145.1. Lineage (NCBI taxonomy): Eukaryota > Metazoa > Mollusca > Cephalopoda > Sepiida > Sepiidae > Acanthosepion > Acanthosepion lycidas. The sequence continues at coordinate 98,537,097 of OZ010599.1, forward strand.
TAACATTTTGGAATTAGGCCAACTCTATGAACAAATTAAAAACATTCCAGGCTGGATCCGATCTGCAATCATAAAATTTGGGATTCCCAAGTTTCCATTTTGCAATTGTTTTTGGCAATTTTTATGTGATATTTTGTAACAAATTTTTTGTATGATGATAGTTTTTTCTTAACTTAGAAATAAATTGGGAATAATTAAAATTAATTGTGAAATCCAGTGAAAGTCACCCATGAAATAAAAATAATTGTTTGTACAGAAAATAAGAACCAGCGCACATCAAATTGTCATGAAATTAACAAAGAATTTTAAAAGGTAAGCTTAAATATTAATGCAGTGATCATTTTGAGTTCTTCTGTAGTTTATTGTTGCCTATCAACTCCTCCCTACCTCATGTGATGAAGGCCCAATCAAATGCCCTCCACAGGAGCCTAGCTTAAGTTATTAGCTATTACTATCAGGTGGCTTTTAATCTAATAATAGCGAAAAATAAAATTAATACCATTGCTGTAAGCTATGCATAGGCTGAAAGAGGGTCTTTTGTGATTAACATAATTTATTCTGCCAAAAGAAATCATCTTGAATTTAAAATGTGGCAAATCTTCTAGTCATAAATTTGATAGGTCTTCCATTGGATCTTTGGGACTGCAACAATTCAGTTCAAATGTGGCTAAGAAACCATAACGCAGCTAATGACACTAGAGTCAAAAAGCATCAGACTTCTGAACAGAAATATGATAAAAACAGAATTTCAATCTGGAAATATCTTAATAAATAAATGGTTTCTTTTAAATTATCAAAATGGTTTAATTCTTTTTGATACGATATAAAGTGATTTGTTTTCATTCTCAGATTGAAAAGAATATAAGCAGAATAGGTTCCTAAGGATTGCCTTTATAGAACCAGTTCCTGAAAATCTGGGATGCCATTATTGTATATATATATATATATATATATATATAGAGAGAGAGAGAGAGAGAAAGAGAGATTGATAATATTACTGGTTAATATACACGTACATATGCAATCATATATCTAAAATATATATACATACATACATAAACATACATATATATATGTATAAAAAATAATTCCAAGAGGATAGAATCCAGGTAGAACTCAGTGTCCAGGACAGAGTAAGGATATAATAAGAGGCTATGGAATATTAGTGTTTAAGCCTTTTTATTATTATATTTTATTATATATATATATATATATATATATATATATATATATATATATATATATAAATATATATATATATATATATATATATATATATATATATATATATATATATATAGTGTATTTAAAAAGTAATCCTTCTTTCAGTCAAGCTTCATTAAATATGACAGACAAAGTGCTTTGATTAAGTTTTATATATAATTTCTCATGATCTTATGAGAAAAAAAAAGTCAAAGAAAGTCATAGATAGATAATGGTTGCTTTGTAAAAAAAATAGATGGAAGAGAAAGATCTTTGGGACGGCAGCAATTCAGTTCGAATATGGCTAAGAAACCATAATGCAGCTGATGACACTAGGATCAAAAAGCAACATACTTCTGAACAGAAATACGATAAAAACAGAATTTCAATCGGAAAATATCTTAATAAATAAATGGTTTCTATTAAATTATCAAAATGGTTTAATTGCTTTTGATACAATATAAAGTGATTAGTTTTCATTCTCAGATTAAAAAGAAAACAAGCAGAATAGGTTACTAAAGATTACCTGTATTTATAGAACTGGTTCTTGGAAATTTGGGATGTAGATGCAGAATAAGAGTCGCAGTTTATGTGGCTAGGTGGGGAAGATAACGATAAGCCATAGATTTGAATAGGTTGAGATTGTAGTGATTGGAAAAGCGTCTGTGGGAATCAGGGTGTAGAGTAGAGAATAAGTCATCAGCCACAAGTTTGCATAACTGATTTTGAACTCTGTCAAGGCTGGAAAGATGTCAACTGATCTCAGATCTGTTGTGCAACAAAGTGGCAGATCTCTATGAATAGATAGATGGATAGACAGACAGATAGCTATAGATAGATAGATAGATATGAATGGACTGAGATAGATAGATAGATAGATAGATAGATAGATAGATAGATAGATAGATAGATTTGAACAGGCTGAGATGGATATTTCACAAAAGAGAGATAATGAACAGACAGAGGAAGATATGAAGAAAATGAGATAGATAGATAGATAGATAATGAACAGACTGATATAGGTAGATATGAAGAGTCTTAGATAGATAGATAGATAGATAGATAGATAGATAGATAGATAGATAGATAGATAATGAACAGACCAATATAGGTAGATATGAAAAGTCTTAGATAGATAGATAATGAACAGACCAATATAGGTAGATATGAAGAGTTTTAGATAGATAGATAGATAGATAGATAGATAATGAACAGACCGAAAAGGTTAGATATATATGAAGAGACTGAAATAGATAGATAGATAGATAGATGCACAAACTCAATCTATTTAGAATGAAATGAGATAAGAAGGTTTTTCATGTATTGTTTGTTTTGTCCAATGTTTGTACCACCAAAAATGACTTTGTTCTCATTAACCCTGTCTTCTTAGTTATAAATCATTATTATAATTATCCACACTAATGAAGTGGCTGTTATGACTTATGCCACTATTGCCAGTATCAATTATTTTGATAATATTCTAGATGGCAACCCTAATACTGACTTTTTCTGATCGCAAAAACATCATTATTGGCAAAAACCAGATGATAACAATTCATATGCCCCCCCCCCCCCGGCCCTCAAATTTTTATCAGGCTCTTTATTGTTCTAAACATTAGAGTTTCATTTAGGCAAAATTGGTAAATCTGCTATGGTCTACGAGAATGAGCAGAATGATGCTTGCACTTGTTGATTGTGATGATTGTTAACTGAAGAAGGTTATTGATTAATGGAAGGTAGGAACAGTTGGTTGTAAGCCAAGTCAAAAGGAGGGTGTCATGGTAGAGGGTAAGAAAAACCGGGAGAGAAAAACAGAGAAATTGAAGCCTGTGCAGAATGGAAATCGCAGGAAGTCAAGGAATGTATTGCACTTCATCCATACAGACATGCAAAGAGACGATGAGAGAGAAAAGGGAGAAAAGAAAGAACTGATGATAGAGAGAGAGGGGGAGAGGGGGTGGGGAATAAGGATTGGGTTTGAAGAAAGAGAAAGAGATAAAGAAAAAGAATGAATATTGAATAAGAATGAATAAGAAAGAAAAAGGAGATGAATTTCAAAAGAAGAGAGAGGAGAAAATGAAAAAGGATGACTAATGAATTAGAATGGATAAGAAAAAAAAATGTCTTGAATTTGAAGGACAAAATGAAAAAGAATGAATATTAAATCCGAATAAATAAGAAAGAAAAAGGGATTAATTTGAAGAAGAATGAAGAGAAAGGAATGAATAATGAATCAAGAAAAAAAAGGATTGAATTTGAAAAAGATTGGGAGAAAGAAAAACAATGAATAATGAATGAAAATGAAAAAGAAAGAAATAGGAATTAATTTGAAGAAAGAGAAAGAGAAAATAAAAAAAAAGATGGAGAAAAAGAAGAAAAATGGCTGATGAATCAGAATGAATGCAAGAAAAATGGATTGAATTTGAAGAAAGACAAAAAACAAAAAGAATGAATATTGAATTAGAATGAATAAGAAAGAAAAAGGTGTTAAATTTGAAAAAGAAAGAGAAAAAGAATTCAAAAGACAAATTATCATGGAGTCCATGGCTTCTTCTGCATTTATTTAGTTTGCAGCCTTGCTTCATGAATTATATTATTTTTTACTATTTCAAATGTTAATTTTTGTGGTTACCTATATTTGATTAGACGCTCCATTTATTTGAAACAGTGTTTATTTCTTCTACCATATTGCATCATTGAGAAAAACTCGAGGAATAAAATATGCACAATTAAGTTTTCTTGTGTAAGCCAGCTGATAACTAGAATAAATACTGTTTACAATAAAACAGAGCATCTATTCACTAAAAATAAAGTTTGAAATAACATATTTATATATATATATGATGGACTCTCCTGTCGTATTCAACATATGAGGGTCAAACGGCTCAGTTCCTAGGAACCGACAGCCAGACACCAGCACATGAGATTTGATTATAGTTGTAAAGGTTTTGTGCAGAACCATCCACACTTTTTGAAGGGCCGAATTCAGAGACCTGGTGCACTACATGCCACAAGGTCCTCAAAGAATCTTCCGCAGGTTTTGAATACAGAGTTGTCCTTCTCCTAGACCAGTTACCATCCAAGGCTATAGAACTCAGTCTGTCCTGCTATTTTACCCATAGCTGGAGGGAGAAGAAGAGGATTAATACCTTTCCTAAGGGTATTAGCATGCAAGTGAATGTAATGGATTCAACTGGAATTTGAACTCAGCTCTCTGTTTCATCAATCCAAACCACTATCCATTACTCCACCATACCTCCTCATATATTAATTAACCAGCAGCTAAAAATAACCCGATCTATATGTGAATTTGACTTACTTCATTATCACTTCCACAGCCAAAACATTTGACAGTAAGCTCTCCCTAGGGACGACAGTGAACCTGTATGCCAAATTTGTTGTCAAAACAAATGTTGTTTTTTGTATTGACTTCTAAGTTCATACTGTTTATATCTATCTATCTATCTATCTATCTATCTATCTAATCACAGTATATATATCTATGTTGGTTTTTGTATGCGGTTCATATCTATCTAGCTATCCACTTCTCTGTCTTTGCCTTAGTCTTTTCATTATCTATCTATATACCTATATCAGTCTGTTTTTATCTATCTTATTCTGTTCATTATCTATTTCTCTCTCTCCTTCTCTCAGTCTGGTCCTTTCTATCTATCTATCTATCTATTACTCTCTCTCCCCCTCAATCAGTTTCTTTCTTTCTTTCTTTCTTTCTTTCTTTCTTAATCTATCTATCTATCTATCTATCTATCTATCTATCTATCTATCTATCTATCTATCTCAGTCTGTTCATTATCTATCTATCTATCTATCTATCTATCTATCTATCTATCTATCTATCTATCTCAGTCTGTTCATTATCTATCTATCTATCTATCTATCTATCTATCTATCTATCTTATTCTGTTCATTATCTATTTCTCTCTCTCTGTTTTTATCTATCTATCTATCTATCTATCTATCTATCTATCTATCTATCTATCTTTCTCTCAGTCTATTCATTATCTAGTTATCTCTCTACTTCTATCTCTCTATCTCAGTGAAGTCGAACAACTACATTGAATCAATAGCTGCATCCTGGCTTACTGTGTCCTGCCATAAGATTTTTCTCGTCATAGTCCGTCCTACATATCTCCAAATATATCATGGCTACTGCTCTGCCAATCTTTTTTTCCTGGAGACCCAACTAGAGGAATTTAAGCATACTACTAGATTGGCATCTAGGTCCCACACTTTTACTGTTGAAATAGTTAAATATAACCAATAACCACCACTTCTACTCCAACAGCTTCTTTTCTCGCACTTCTCTCTTGTGGAATTCCCTTCTGCTTATTTGTTTCTCTGATAACTACAATCATCAAAAATGTAAATACAATGTCAATCGTCATCTTCTGATATCTTGAACTCCGTCTGTCTTTTATCCTTTCTTCATTCCGCCTGTACAGATTTTTTCTCTCATGTCACTCTATGTAACCGCCTCATAACCAGTGGCGCTCCTGCCTTGCTTGGCGTGAAATGCTTAAAAAATCTATCTATCTATCTATCTATCTATCTATCTATCTATCTATCTATCTATCTATCTATCTATCTATTTTTTCAGTCTGTTCATTAATCTATCTATCTATCTATCTATCTATCTATCTATCTATCTATCTATCTATCTATAAACTGAAACTGAGATATCATGATATGTTACATGAAATTAGAACAATTTATGTGGAATAAATAAAGGCTTCAGTTCTGAAGAAGGCCAGTGTGTACAATGGCTGAAACATGGTGAATATGGCAATAAAGATGATGACAGCAGTCTGAACGATGTAAATAGTTACAATACCTCATCTCACAAATATTGACAAATCTTGAAGAAGGTCGGAGTGTGCAACGTCTGAAAAGCCGTAAATGTGACAGTAAAAATTACAACAGTCCAAACAATGTAAGTAGTGTAAATAGTTGGGTGGGCCTGGGAAAACCTGCAATTAAGAGGTGGTTCCACGCTCCTCAAAACCTCGTGGTCAGAGACCTTGCTGCGCGACGTAGTTTATCGCCTTACCCAGGACGCGGATGGAGTTTAACGTCTTACCCAGGACGCCATAATGTTGAATGTGTTAAAATTCTTTAAATTTTAAACAAGAAAAATCTCAAGTTGATGTTAAAAAAATTGCAGCAAATCATTGTTGATTTATTTAAGATGGAATGATCTATTATCACCTATCGCTAATTTGTATTTAGATACATTCTATATACTTTCAATGTTTTTAGTTGAATTATTCACCTATATTGCATATAATCCATTATTATACATAATTAGGTTAGAATATAATTTGTATTTTATATAAATAAGACTGTCGGAGTTGTCTCCTCCTTAATTCCCAAATTGTCATTAGGGGTCATTCTCCCTATACTATAAATACTGGGAGACTTCTTGCCTCGATCTCTCTTTTCCTTCAGGCTTTGTGCCGCATCCCACCTCGCGTGGAGGTGACTTAAATCCTCTTTTTCATTTCTTCATTTCAGTGACTACAATGTAAGCTCTCTTAGTAATTCGCGTCCTCCCATTTGTGGGAAACGCCATGAACAATATACACACATACACGTACGTACGAACATTCACCAAAGAACAAACACCAATGTTACACGCACACACATAAATGTTATTGTCCATTGTAAAATTGTTTTGTTTAATACATATATTTGTTTAATACATATATTTGTTTATATACATACATATATATATATATATATATATATATATATATATATATATATATATATATATATATATATATATATATGGAACCGCCATTTACCCGGGCGTACCTAACCGATTCGGCCACAAAGGAGCGTTCGGTTGGCAAGGTCAAATTTACTGCGTATAAACTTCAATCTTCCATGAATCTCGTACATTCATAACTGCTCATGGCGTATCAAATGTAAACAAATGACGTCATACAATAAGAAATGGACAAAGTCCGACAATTCATTTATTAAAGACATTTTTTACGTTTAACGTTCTTTTTATAGATACAAGTAGATTTAAGATTTAAGTAAATGCTCTGTTTATAATAAACAGTATTAAATAACATTTACCGGCCTGAATGTCTGAGAAATTTTCATAGAAAAATCCTGTCAAAGGACGAATATATATATATATATATATATATATATATATATATATATATTTCGGTCTTGTTTGATTGTCTTCTTTCATCTTCGGTTGGACACAACTAGAGTCCGCTATTGTTTTTTTTTTTTTTTTGTTGCTAGACCGTCTACTAGCAGGAAAAATAAACGCACTGTTTTTTTTCATCTTCACCCCCGGTCCTTTACACTACCTTACGAGAATTGGAATGTGGCAGAGTGGGGGTTCATGTATTATAGGTTTGGGGAAGGTACATCGCCCCTTCTATCTTCTGTAGTTTTCGTTCTGTGTCTTCTACCAACAATGTGTCATCTGCATATCTTATGTTGTTAAGATTATGCCAGCCAATAATGAACCCTGGTATGACTTTGAATTCTCTCAGTTTAACTGATAGAATTCAGCCGCTGTTTCACGACATTTCAGCCCTCTTGAAAGAAATAACATTATTTATTAGTGATGGAATTAACATTTTTAACATGTTTTAACATAATAATCCTTAATTTCTGCTAGCAACGCTGTATCATCTGCGTATCTGTTGTTGTTAAGATTGTGGCCACAAATAATTAATCATTGTATTTCCTCGTTTGTTGAAACACGTCTTAGGTATTTAAATGTTGTAATTACTATCTGCAATTCTTATTCCGTATATTTTGGTCTATTTCTTTAACCCAATATTTACTTTCCAGTCTCGACAGAGCCTCAAAACATCTCCGCGCCTTTGTAGTTGAGGAATTATTTTCCACCCTACAACCACTTTCTTCACAGACGAAACACAGCAAGCTTCTCGAATATCTATCCTATACAGTAAAAGGAAATGGTATGAATTTGAAATGAGTGGAAGGAAGGAATTTCAAAATGGAGATATTTTCTTCTATTTTTATATCACTAATAAATGTTTATTAAGAGAGAGAAAATATACTAATGTTTACACTGCTGAAAAGGAAAGGAAAACATTGAAACGTAGCTATGAGGAAATGTATGTTTGTTTGCAATTTTAATGTTTTAGAAGCATAGTCGATTTGTCAGAAAAGAAACTTCATGATATTATCGGACTTCAGGTGTCGATCCCAGCGTGCGGTCCCTTTGGAAAGCGCATGAAAAGCATACCACGGGTTGATCCAGGCCTTGTGAAATTTATGAATTGAAATGTAGTAGAGTGGGGGTCCCAGTATTATAGATTCAAGGAAGGTACAAGATGCTTGCATCGTCCCTGCTATACACTCCGTAGTCATCTTTGTGTCTGCTACCAACACTATGTCATCTGCATATCTAAATGTTATTAAGATTATGGCTGCCATTAATGAATCCTTGTAGAATTTTGAACTCTCTCGGGATAAAGAATATCTTCAGCACCTAGTTCTTGACATTTCATCTCTCTTGAGAGAAATAACATTATTTATTAGAGATGGAATTAGCGTTTTAACACAATAATCTCTAATTTCCATAAATGTCAATGTGTTCTAATTATAATTCAGCATATTTCAGAAACGATTTTGCAATGTCATTTTTATATAGCGACAATAACAATGCCAATAATTAAAAGAGTGATGTGAAGCAATGTGTACATACACACGCAGGCACACACAGGTACACAGAGAGACAAAAATAGACATTAGAGTGACATGTACACATGCACACACATACACACAGATATGCATACACAAGCTGATGCACATGCAGTCACGCATACAGACACTAGTACATAAACGCATGCACACAGACAGGGAGCTATATACAGACAGTAACACCTACATACACTTGAAAAGACACAGGCATACACATAGATTTCATATGCATATCTGCACAGCTAAATGCACACACACACATACATACAGATATATATATATATATATATATATATATATATATATATACACACACACACACACACACACAGATGAATATGCATCCATACAGGGATACACATTCACACACAGATACTCATACATATATATATATATATATATGTGCGTGTGGGTTTCTATGTGTATCTGTGTGTGCATATGTATCTCTGCATGTATATATATATATATATATATATATATATATATATATATGCACATGCAGAGATACATATGCACGTACAGATAGACAGGATTACTCATACAGTGATGAACATGCACAGACACAAACACACGCAGGCACGCAAACACACGTGTACATATATTGCATAAATAATAAATTGGTAAAGAAAGAAAGGAAAAAAGAATAAATTAAAAAGGAAAGAAAAAGAAAAAGAATATAGCAAAAAGAAAGATGGTAAATCGTGTGAAAAGAAAGAAAGAAAGAAAAAAAGAAAGAAAGATAGTGTAAAGAGAATAATAGAAAAGAAGAAAAAAGAAAGAAAAGAAGAAGGTAAATCACATGAAAAGACAAAAGAAAGCAACAGGAAAGAAAGAAAATATAAAGAGAATAACAGAAAAAACAAAAAAAAAACAAAAGGAATATAGTTAAAACGGAAGAAAAAGAAAACATTGCGAAATGACAAAGGGGAAAGAAATAACAGTAAAGAAAGAAAGAAAGAAAGAAAGAAAGAAAATCAAAGATTAAAAAAAATGGAAAAACAGATAGCAAAATGAAGGAAAAATAGAAAGATGGTGCCAAGAGAAAAAAATGAAAGGAAGGAAAGAGCAAAGGAAGAAAGAATGAGAAGAAAAGAATGAGAATAAAATGGAAGGAAGAAACAAAGCCTTTAAGATATACAGACAAAAGTATGGAAGACATAGCCTCCCAATCTCCCACTCCACCTGTCAAATCTCGAAAGCTTAAAATCCAGGGTTCTGAGGTAGAACAGCTGACGTCTTACTGAGTAGTAACAATAACATGTAGCCAAAACCAACTGGTTGCGTTGCTTACAAAGATAGTGATGACAGACAGCAAAGAGAAATACAGGCAAGCTGGAACTAAAAACAATTCTTGGTAAAGAGCAAGGGGTGGGGAATGGTGTGTGTATGGGGGGGTAGGGAAATTGGTAGGGAAGGGCAGGGCGGAAGCAGTCAGCAGAATATGCAGATTTAGCAATTGTCTTTTTTTTTGCGAAAGCATTGTCTTTTTCTAACGAATATAAAAGATGGAAGGAAGAAGAATTAGTCGAAGGAAAAGATTGGACGGGAAGGAAGACAATTATTTATAGTATTGTTCAGCCAATACAAGGCACTAGAGCCACCCAAGGTAGAGGGCATAAATGTAGGAGGTAAATGTGCAGACTATAAAGATATATAGCATGCAATATGGTTTAACCTAGATTTAAGAACCTAGTGATTGGGGAAGCATCCTTTAAGGAGTCGGTTTTGACAAAGTAACAGTTCTGGAGAAGAAGCTGTTGGCATGGAATTTCCTCTTTACAGAAAGAAAGAAAGAAAGAAAGAAAGAAAGAGGTTCAAAACATAAAGAAAAAGAATGAAAAAAAGGAGTCGCGAACAAAAAGAAAGAAAGAAAGAATAAAGTAAAGATTTTCAAAACAAAAGAAAGAAAGAATGAAAGAAAGGAGTCCGAAACAAAAGAAAGAAAGAAAGAGAGAAGCTCAAATCAAAAGAAAGGAAGAATGAAAGAAAGCAAAGAAAAAAGAGAGAAATGCAAAACAAAAGAAAGAGAGAGAGAGAGAGAGAAGTCCAAAACAACAGAAAGAAAGAATGAAAGAAAGAACGAGGGAGAGAAGTCCAAAACAAAACAAAGAAAGAAATTCAAAAGAAAAGAATGAAAAAAAAAGTAGACAAAAAGGAAGAAAGAGAGAATAACAAAAGAAGAAAATGAAAAAAAAAGAAGTCCAAAACAAAAACAAAAAAGACAGAAAAAAAGAAGTTTAAAGCATAAGAAAGGGAGAAAGAAAGAAGTACAAAAGAAACGAAAAAAGAATGAAAATCGAAAACAAAAGAAAGAAAAATGAAAGAAAATAGTGCAAAGCAAAAGAAAGATTAAAAGTAGAGAAAAAAAAGGAAGAAAGAGAGGAGACACTTTCGGTATTCAGGGACAGACTGGCCTCGGAATCATCACGGACCAGTATACTAATAGATAACCTGATGGAGATGCTGGCTCCCTGTACACAAACAACACACTTTGGAATAAGATCAGACATATATCAGATAATGGTTTAGCAATGGGCTCGCCATTATCACCAGCAATGAAAAAAATATACATACAACACTACGAAGAATTCGCATTAAAATGCGCATCACTAAAGCCAACCCTATGGCTGAGATACTTCATACTGTGGCCAAACCAAGAAGAGGTACAGTTACTACTGGACCATGTGAACACAATAAGATAATCGATAGAGTTCACAATGGAGAGAGAAAACAACAATCTCGCCTTCCTGGATGTACTAATTTCTCGAATCGAATATGGGTTCAAGATATCCCTATACCGCAAGCCAACATTCACCAGACAATACCTCAACTTCAACTCCCATTACCCATACAGTGTAAAGAAAAGGATTGTCCTTTGCCTACAACATCGAGAAAAATCTTATGTGGCGACCCAGAGACATATGAAGAAGAAATGATCAGTATAAACAGTATGTAACAACTACCCCGGGTACATGACAGCAGCTTCGACAAACTTGGATAGAAGGGTACAAGAGGATAACAACACTCAAAAAACAGTTTCGGTCTATCTAACCTATGTGAAGGGATAATCGGAGAAAATACGAAAGATCTTTTCTCCATATAACATCAAGACGTCATTCAAAAGCAGTTTGACCCTTCGCAGGCACCTCTTCTGAGTAAGCCACCCGCCCACCATAAAGAAGGACATGACTAAGGACTATATATATATATATATATATATATATATATATATATATATATATATATATTCGACTCTCCCGTCGAATTCGACATATGAGGGTCAAGCATATCAATTCCCAGGAAACCGACAGCCCGACAACAGCACATGAGAATTGATTATAGTGGTGAAGGTTTCGTGCAGGACCATCCACACTTTTTGAAGAGCTGAATACAGAGACCTGGTGCACTAAGTGCCACAATATATATATATATATATATATATATATATATATATATATATATATATATATATATATATATATTATATAATATAATATTAATATATAACCCCACAAATCAGGACCTACCCATATTTTTCACTCACACAAGACCGACATGCTTACGAAGTGGGGTTGAGGCCTCACACTTATACACACACCCACACGAATATACACAGCTACACAGCTACACACATCATACTCATTCACTCCCTAATGAGCCAAATGATAACACACACCCATAGTAATATACATACATCATACTCACATACATACTTACATACATCATACTCACTCACTCCCTAAGAACCAAATGACACACACACACACACACACTTAACAGAGACACATCCTCTTTCCAGGAACCAATAAAACTCTCAAAATAACCAAGGGAATTCAGAGCAGCATGAATCCGTTCAGCTTTTATCTTAAATAACAACTTAAAAGAGACTGTTTGATCAACACAAACACTGGCAAAAATTAATGTTACAAAAAAAACAAACAAATGTAAACGACGGATAAAAATTCATTTTCTCCATCAAGACATTCATTTCTGTAGTTCACTGCTACCAGCAAGCAGAAATTATTTTTTCTCCTGATGATGGCCATGTTGGCCGAAACTAGTCGAGGAATCTAAATGAAATAATAATAAAAATGAAAGAATATTAATATACAAGTGTGTCTGAAGATTTTAATTTTTTAATATTTTTTATTGTTTAAGCAATCTATCTATCTATCTATCTATCTATATATATATATATATATATATATATATATATATATATATATATATATATATTACAATGAATCATTCATACAAAAAGTAAATTAGTAAATGATATAAAATAGTGAAATCCCTTCGCTAACAAAATTTTAAAGATGTATTAACATTCAAATCACTCGATGAATCTTATGATCCTTGTTTTTTAAAATTATAAGCTGTATAAGGTCTTTCTTAAATACGCAAGTACTTTCGACTGTATATTCAGTCATCTTCAGGCATGGGAATTATTTTGTTTTTGGTAAAATCCAGGTAGCATCTGAGACGAAGAAATATAATGTGAATTGAAGCCTTGTAAGTGAAATTGGATAGACAGAACACTTGGGGCCGCCCATAACTGTGGTAGCACGAATTCACAAGTCATCGTAACCGAGGGTTTGAGTATGCTGGTGTTGTTCAAATTTTTATCATTCTAGAAAACATGCTCTCTCCCAGAAATTGTAACTAAGGTCTGCTCAGAATAGTTGCGGTATAAACCACAGGTTGGATCTGTGGGTGTTGGAAAACTCAAAATGTGCCTGAGCGAAATGTGCCTAGTAAACGGCTATCGTCGAATACGAGTGGTCAGCTATTATATATATATATATATATATATATATATATATATATATATATATATATATATATATATATATGTATGTGTGTCATTCGTAGACAGTACTGTTTCGTTGTATTACAGGTCCTCAGTGTGACTAGACAACTTAATGCCTGAAGCCCAGATCGAAGGTCATTAGATTTGGTGTCAGTCAGATCTTCTACCCCGGAACCATCTTCAGTCGACAGAACGAATCTGCCAAATCTAATCTATTGTTTTTACAAACGTAAACAAACGCAAAGCAGCCAAATTGCTACATTCATTTTACTGAAATATATATATATATATATATGTGTGTGTGTGTGTGTGTGTGTGTGTGTGTGTGTATGAATTATTTATTTGATTATATTCATATTATAGTCATAATATAAGCTTTATAGCTTCTACCTAAACGCCACCGTAGTATGGAATCTTTTAATCAGGACTATTCAACTAAGAACCCGTTGATCCCCGGTAAAAATATTATGAATTGACCCTCCTATGGAAAATAGAGAGTGTCATAAAAAGGATGTGTTGGAAACCATTCTTCGCCAAGCATAAATAAGAACTCCTAAATTGGATGTTTTGGATTTAAG
>OZ010599.1:98556409-98581409 GCA_963932145.1 Acanthosepion lycidas
AGTGAAGTTAAAAATGACCCGATCAGAGAAAATTAATCAAACTGCCTCGCTTCCTGAGCAATTTCAGCAAAATGTCTCCATTTATCTATATTGATTACACACGTAGATAAATATTTGAAAAGGGGAAAAAATAAATTAAGAGCCGCCCCCATCACCAAATCAAACGAATTTACTTAATGAAAACTGAAAAAAAAAAATTGAGGAAGCATTTTTTTTATCTTGGAATATAACGTCCGACATAATATTTATTTTCTGTCATAATTCTTGTTGCTAGTGGCAGAACGTTTCAGCCCCTGTGCCCTTCATCAGGGGCTTGTTGATCAAGGTAACATTCATGGAAATTTTTAGTGAACATTTTATTCAATCTAATGGATAGATTGTTCTCATTCCACTGTCCCTGTCTAGGGATATTTCTTCTAATTCTCATTTAGGATTGTACATACATTGCTTGCTCCATGTCTCGGGATACTTTTTACAATAATGTTTACTTTATACAAGTTACAAGAGCCACTCGAGGTAGATGGTTATAAAGTAAGAGGTACAGTTTATAGGGATATGTGGGGAAGATAGCAGTTAACACTAGATTTTTCTGTTTATATTTTCCTTAAAGCTTTGCTCATATGCTCCATTTATGATAATCTCATCATCCTTCTGTAGAACCATATCTCTGTTGCCTCACAACTTCCCTTCATCTATGAAGCATTCAGTTCTATATTGATATTACATTGCAGTTCAACACACTTTTCTTTTCAATCAAGGCAACAAAGTCACTAATGCGCAAGGTGGGGTTACTGAGTGTGAGTGAATATGAGATAACATTATTAAGGAGAAAGACTAAGAAAAGAACGGATAGTAAAAAGAGAACGATTATATTGCATTAAATTTTTTTGAAGATCAAACTTGAGACCTAGCTGCCAATCTAGCAAATTTGACTGGGAAGCTAGATGCTGGAAGAAACTTCCACAAGCGAGAAGTGCGAGCAAAGAAAGTGTTAGCATAGAATTAATGGTTACATCTAAGCATTTCAATTGCAAAATGATGAGACATATCTGCCAATTAAGCACCTCCCCTTCTCATATATTTAGTTCTCAATTAAGACTGCACATTTCTGCAGATATTTTTTTACATTAATGTTCAACTTATACAAGTCCCAAGAGCCGCTTGAGGTAGATCAATGTTGACTAGGACCAAGAATTGTTTCTAAATTCTTTGGTTAGTTTTTTGAAGGCATCTTTCGTTCTTTCAATGTACCTTCAGATTTTAATGTCACAGTTTCTGCTATCTGTTAGAACCCTTCCCAGGAACTTAGATTTTGATACTTACTTGTTTTTTGACATCTGCAAATTGTAGATCGCATCTTGGGCTGTTCGTTTTGCTGACAACAATACATTCTGTCTTCTTACAGTTAACAGTTCTTTCATCACGCTTTCCTTTATAGATTATGCATCTATTCATATCTAATGACGTCAACTTATTTTATCTTTTGCAGACATTATCTCCAAATATATCCCCAGAAACTGGTATAATCTATCTATCTATCTATATATATATATATATATATATATATATATATATATGTGTGTGTGTGTGTGTGTGTGTGTGTGTGTGTTTAAAAAAACATTTTGTTCCTATCTTAGTTTCAAATAAACATTTCATTCTTCATATAACCCCTATTTTAATGTCAAAAGGTTAAAATCCGGGTTTAATTTTATAAAAGCGTTTCCCTTTAAGACCTTCCACCCTCCCTCTGACCACTGCCTCGTGCCTTTTGTCTGACTGAAACATTGAAGTGGATAAATTCTGTATTAGTTTTTTGATAGTTTTTCTTCATTTTTTTTTTTTTGTAGCTGTCACAGATAAATTTCTAATTCCAACACAAACTCAGTCTATTCCGGGGTTGAATAAGATTAACGAAGTGTTCGTCGGTTAAAATAACCCTCCTCCCCGTATGAGGTAATTTTGGATTTTATTGAATACTATTTATTTGTTTTGTAATAATAAATACATGGAGCTCTTTTTGTGGATTAGTTTTAATATTTTATATTACTAGGATCCACTTGGATTATATACCAACAGAATTATTACCTTCACTATATAGAGAAAGGGGTTTTCTTACCTTTACTATATATAGAAAGGGGTTTTAAAAAACAGCGGCTGCCTACTGCTATTAATGCATTACTCTTCAAGTACGAATTGAGTTCTGCGGGTCGCTGGCTTATTTCGCATAGCAAACGTCAAAATTTCCCCTACTCTCTGCCGTGCGGTGATAGCCTAAGAGTAAGATCTCTGGGTCGAGTTTGAAGCAATCGGACGTATAGCTACATTGAAGAGCTGTGATACAACGAAACAGTCTGTCTGTGGATAACAATATATATATATATATATATATATATATATATATATATATATATATTTACAGAAGGTTCACTCTGTACAAGGCCCTCAAGGGGCAGTTTATGCGGTTATGAGGAGTAGATAACGGTTAACTCTAGCCATAAACACGTTAAGATTGTAGTGATCGAGAAACATCCCCTTGGGAGTCTTCCAGAGCAGTGTTTTGCGGAAAGAAGTTCTTTGAGTAGAATTTACTTCTCACCGATGGAATACGGGGGAAATGTGGGTGATTTGCTACTATGTAAGTGTCATGGCGGGTCCTAGCCGTGAAGGTATGTTGTTCATCTCAATTCCCTAAGTACCAAATAATTACACATTCTACTATTTTAATAAAATATTTAAAACTTATTGCGGTAATTTCATATGTAGTATTCTTCTATTAATCTACGTCTTTAATAACTGCGCTTTGGTTGTTTGCAATGTGATAATCATTATGCGCGCGATTTGGACTAAGTTTCAACAAGTGACAAGTTAACCTATGAGAGAGTGTAGTGGGTGTGTGGCCAATGTAAATATTTAATGTTGTCTTTTGATTATTGATATTGCAAATGTAATCTCCCAGAGGAGATGGCAATTCATATACATCATTGTTTTTATATAAGGAGATTTTTTTTCACGTCCCAAGTTGATGGCAATAATTTGATTAGATGTTTTTAAACATTTTATCGTAAATGATACTTCAAAAGTTTTTATTGGGATTCTTCTGGGACATGTGCCATTTTTAATGACATTTTTGTTTTGTTTATAGTTACCGTACATCTCATCAGGTTACGATAGAATATATATATATATATATATATATATATATATATATATATATATATATATATATATATATATATATATATATATCTTTTTCTTTCGGATTTAACACCTTAAGTCTTTGCCATTTTCAACCATGGAAAGATTAACAATCAAACAACGTATTAAAGTTTGAAGAGTGAAATTGGAAAAATTGTTCGTAAATTCAAACAAACTGGGTCGGTGGCAGATATGAAAACACCATTGCATGCTCGTTTACGCCGTTCAGCTGAAAACATTGCTGCAGTGCACGAAAATGTGGCCGAAAATCCAGACACCTCTATTCGTCATCGCGAGCAGGAATTGAACCTCTCCACAAACACGTTATATCGTTTCCAATTGCACTCTCGGTTGGTCGATTATGTTGACCCAAAAAATTGCGAAGTGCGCGAAAAGCATTTCTGTTTGACTGTCCATTTTCGTAATAGGCTTCCATAACTTTAACATGTTGTTTGATTGTTAATCTTTCCATGGTGGAAATTACCAAAGACTTTTCTACATTCAACACCATCACTTGATAAGACACCAGAAGTGTTGAAACAAAATGGCTATTTTTGTACTGATATTCATGTTATAATTTGCGAATAAATAATTATATATATATATATATATATATATATATATATATATATATATATATGACAAAGTAGAAAAAATTTACTTGTGACGCGTTTCGTCCTTCAGGTCTTCATTAGACAAAATTTGTTTTGTTCGTAGGATTACAGATGCCCACGACAGAGGAGTGCTGGGTATTTTGGATTTTTTTATCTAGCTGAATTCATATAGAGTCTTTTTCTTTTAATTTCCATCCTGATTTTAAGTAGATATTCCACACTTTGAAGATCTGACAGGAATGGTGTAGGCCAACCAAAGCATTTGTTGTATTATTTTGTAAAATGCCCTTTTTATGTCCATATTATTTTTATTTAGGTGTTTAAAGTTTCTCTTAAGTATTTTTTGTGTCTCCGTCTTCAAGTTTTAGCTCATTCTTTGGTTTCGTATTAATTCTTTTATTGTTTATTTTTACAGTATATATATATATATATATATATATATATATATATATATATATATATATATATATATATATATATATCAACAAAAACTAAAAATTCTTGACGCTATATACATAAAACAGTTGAAACCTATCCTGAACAAAATAAACTACGAAATCTCCACAAACATTCTTAAATGCCTATAATTGATTACAGAAGCCATTGGTTTATACCAACGGCTTCCCATACTTAATACTTCTCGTTTTCACTCTCGCGAGGTCATGTGTGACGTCATGAGCTGCAACGCGATTTTCGCTTCCGCGTCTCGTATACACGCGTTAGTCGTTGCTTTGAAATATTTCATGCAACAAAAGCAGACTATCATTATTGTTTCGTCCGTGTATTGGGGAATATATTGAAAAGTAATTGTCATCTTTGATAATGGCTTATGTAAGCTGAAAGCTTAGATTGGATTTAAACATGTATCAATATGGTGATTTCCTTTCGTCCTTCAATGATAATGTTATTAAGCTTATCTGACAATA
This sequence comes from Acanthosepion lycidas, assembly GCA_963932145.1. NCBI lineage: Eukaryota > Metazoa > Mollusca > Cephalopoda > Sepiida > Sepiidae > Acanthosepion > Acanthosepion lycidas. The sequence goes on from OZ010599.1 coordinate 98,561,145, forward strand.
TGAAAGGAACTTACTTAAAATAAATGGACAAAACTTGTCTATATTATTTAATGAAACATGTATCAATGAAAAATTGCTGCCTAAATATACACAATATATATATACATATATATATATATAATTATTTATTTAAAAATATAATTACAACACGCTACATAAGAGTTCTTTTTATGCTCTACTTTTGTATCGAGCACTATTTTTTAAAAATAATAACAAAAATACTAAAGAACTTTGGATTATTTACCTAACAAGTTCTTTCCTATTTTCTATATATTTTTCACACACACACACACACACACACACACACACACACACACACACACACACACACACACACATATATATATATATATATATATATATATATATATATATATATATACCTAAAGAGCCAGAACCTATCTACCTAGATTTCACCTAACCGAACATCAGAATAACTCCAGAGTTATCCTGATGACCCCTTAGGTGAAACCTAGGTAGAGAGGTTCTGGCTCATTAGATTTTTTAGTTTTTGCTCTGCTCAGTGTATTGAGCACTTTTACTTTTCAAATTAAGTTACTCTGTCTGTGTTTTTTCTTTTGGCTAGACATTGCAGTGCTGTTTGATTATTTTCAAGCGGCACGGATGTTTTAGCCTTTTTTATTGAATTTTTTCCCTGATTTCAATTTGTCCAATATTTTTTTATTTACAAATTTTATTATCTGTTTTTTTTTTTATAGTATATAGGTAAAAAAATAAGAGTAATATATATTACGTTTTATTTTTCTATGTAATGGATTTGAACTCGGCTCTCCGATTTCTCAATCTGAGCCGCTGCAAACTACTGGATTAACAATTAATGATAAAAAAAGTGTGCAAAAAAACTAAAAAAAAATACATACATACATATATATATATATATATATATATATATATATATATATATATATATATATATATATATATGAAGAAAAATATACGGAAAAAACAAACAAAAATCCTTATATGCAATTATGCTGTTTTAATGTTAATATGTCAACGTCGGACGTTTCGGTCTAATAAACCATCTTCAGGGCATATTCATAAAATATAATCAACATTATCAATTCAACATGGCATATTCATAAAATATAATCAACATTATCAATTGATAATGTTAATTATATTTTATGAATATGTCCTGAAGATGGTTTATTAGACCGAAACGTCAGACGTTGACATTATATTAACATTAAAACAGCATAATTGCATATAAGGATTTTTGCTTGTTTTTTCCGTATATTTTTCTTCATACTGTCGGATCTATATCCATATATTTGCTTACACACACACACACACACACACACACACACACACACACACACATATATATATATATATATATATATATATAATTTTGGGGATTCCATATCTAACGAAGGCATATCACAAAACCAAGCGTTAACTGTCAAAATATTAAAAGTTGAAGCACATAAGAACAAAAAGAATTAAAATGTTTTTTAGGACTTGTAAATTCCTACAGACGATATGTAGAACGATACTCTGAATTGGCAGGACCTTTTGTTACTTTAAAAAAAAAAAGTATGTGTAATTTATTGGGACAAAAGAACAACAAGTGGCATTTGAAAAGTTAAAAGCTGTTCTGTCAAAGAAGCCATTAATAAAAATATCCCAACCTAGAAAGGAAATAGTAGTAACAACTGACGTAAGTGAACATCTAATTTCGGAAATATCTCAGGATGGTCATCCTATTGTGTATCTTTCGATAAATTTCTCAAAAGCCGGAATCAACTACTCAAATATTGAGAAAAAAGCCATAATATGGACGACAAGCAGCGATCGTCAGTTTCTGATTGTGTTGTAACCCAGAGAAGGTTACTGAATAGAATAATCAAACGAAGGTTGGTAATGAACGATAATACATACGACAAGAACAATACGTATAAGATTCGTCAGCGGCGCGTAGAAGAAGTAGTCAACTGCTAGAAGTGAGTCTAGTGAATTCCACAATGAATCTCCGACTGCAGAATATTTACCAACCGACCCACGCGATCAGATGTGGGACAAGGCCGAATTTAATGTGTGGTATCCGAGCCCGTAGACTCAGCTAAATATTTCCCGTAGACCCCCGTATAAAACAGGGTCCGTTTGTTGTTTCCCGAGACGAGACTCTGCCCTTCGAAATAGCCTTGTCTGGGGATCCTCTCTGCCCGGAAGCAGAGAGTTTGACAAGTACAGCTGGAGACGAATCTCCAACTGCAGATCACCATACAGTATTTACTACTGTATTTATGTGAATGGGGACATACCCATTATCGTCCGTAGCTATGTTACAACAGATTGGAAAGAAATTCCTACTAAGATCCGATCATAGACCTTTCGAATTCATGTTTAATCCTAGAACGGAACCTCCTAAGGTAACGTCTTCTAAAATTCTAAGATGGGCCTTAATGTTAATTGCGCTAGACTTTGATAGTACATGAAATGCAATAACATTGCGCATGTAGATGCTTTGTTAATAATGAGCTTCCTTACTTCTGAAAGTGAGAAAGAAGAGGAAACATTTGAAGATACTTTCTTACACTGGGTTGGATTTGATATTTTGTCGATAGATAAATTAGCTGAGGATACGAAGCAAAATCCTATATTGAACAGTATATTGTTCACGATAAAAAAAATATTTAGTGGAATAACTGCTCACAGGCAGAACAGAGCTTTAAAGTTGATCGCAGAAAAGGGTATCATTTGTATTAAGTGTTTCCGCCAGCGACGCAAAGGAGCAACATTATAAAAAGCATACATGACGATGTTCATTGCTGGAATAACGTCTACGCAAAGGAGATTAAGGCTAGAGGTATGGTGGCCAGGCTATTCTACAGATGTAGAAGATTATGTAAAGGTGTAAAACGGAAATGGAAAGAAGAAAATTCAGAAAGACAAAACAGATATATGGCTTAAAGAGTTCCAAATTTGGACAGAATACATATCGATTATACCCATGTTAATGGAGTGGGATTATTACTAATACAGGTTTTCAGGTTGGTCAGAAGTAATACGGGTTTCAAACAAAAGAAGTCCGACCGTGAAAAAAAGCGTTAAAGATCATATTTTCAAGATATGGAATTCCAAAAACGCTAGTATCTGATAACACCCCCAGAGTTCTGTGACAAGGATTTATGCCAATGATTAAACGAAATTGAATACAAACCATATAAAACTATCCGTGCCCTCTGCAATCAAATTTATTAGTGCAAACTAAAAAAAAAACGGATTGGAGATATATCTACGACGGAAAGAAAAGAGAGAAATATTTATTTCTAGATTGTTGTTAAGCTATAGGACAATAACATATGCTGGAAGTCCGTCCGCCATCATGGGTAGCTAAATTAGAGCCCCACTTGTACGATGTCGTATGCTACTAACGAAAAACTGTGGTATAAAAAGAATAGTGCATCTAATCTACAAGATGCAAGATTCACAATGTGAAGTGGACAGAAGACTATGATAATAGAAGAAATGGAAATGAGATAATTAGTGCATGCAGACCAAGTTAGATTGCAACACGATATCGATGAAGATATTTACAGAGAGCCTGAAAGTAATGAAGGCGAAAGTGTTATGTCAAGGCAAGAGAACAATATAGACTCTGATTATTATTGGAGGAACACTCCTATGAAAAAAAGAAAAAGATCACGAACTCCCATATTTAGACAATCTCTTAGCGAAAGGAAGATAGATAGGAGACAAAAACTCCCTGAAGAAAAACTCCCAGGGGAAATAAGGCGGATAAAACCTATTTGGTACAGGGAGATGAAGTGATTCATTTACATAAGAAGTCACAACAATTATAAATAGCTATTACCCATGCGCAGTTGAGCGCATACTACTTTCTGTGAGTCAGTAGCACTACACTACAGTTTGAAAGGCAGCTATGGAGAGAAACAGTTTTGGATTATAAGAATAATTCGTTCTTGTTGCGAGTTTAATAAAGCATTAACAGTTCTGTAGAAAATAGCAAAGCATTTTTCAGATGTAAGTCCTAGTATTTAATTAAAATTTTGGTAGGGAGGAGATGGATTCATAGCTTTTTCAGTGGGTATTTTTGCTTAAGTGGATTTAAGGGGCACGACTGTAACTTGGGAAATAAGTATCGTACAAAAATCCTTTTCCGGGTGTTGGATTCTATTAACTATTTTATACTAGCAGCCATACCCAGCTGGTCGATCCGAAAAAGGTTCCAATTAGAATGGAGCAAAAACGGCATCATGTTTAGACGTAACAGAGTCTATCTCCTTCAATGACTTTAAAATACTTTCATTTAAAAAAACCATTTTGAATTAATACAGTTACTGATATAACAGAAGTAGTCTGTATTTATTCAATCGAAGTTAGCTGACGACATGAAGGAGTAAAGCAGACAACATAAAGATCCACTTCAGACAACAATTATTTTGGAGTTTTTTTAAATTAAATTTGTCATTGTGCTACCAGGGATGTAAAAGAGGATACATTTATAAAGCAATTGTTAAGTTTGATGAAAATTGGTTGAAAGACAAACGAAAAATAAGAAAGAAACCAGTAAAAATCGCTATTTTTCGCTATGTGGGTTTTCACTATATGGGTGAACTCAATTATCAAGTTAAATGACTGATAAACAATCAACTTATTGTTGGCTACAATTGAGTGAAGTTTGTATTAGATTGCTTGAAAATTGAAGGAGTATTTAGTTTAAAATTTGTGTTGAAATCGATTTGTGTTGAAATCGATTTGTGTTGAAATCGATTTGTGTTGAAATCGATTTTTCGTTTTTCGCGGTTTCTCGCTAAACAGAGTGGCGTAGAAATAAAAATGAGGCATTGTTGAACTCGTCATGATGTAAGTAACCTACATACCGAGCTTGAACGAAATCAGAGGAAAAAAGATGAATTTATCGATTTTTGATCGGCTTTATCGATTAATGATTTTTTTTAATTATTGTACAATGTATGTGCTAATTTTGGTGGAAATTGTTTGGATGGATCTCGAGTGAAAAGGTATCACACACACACACACACACACATATCCTCTGTTTTATATATATAGATTCTTCTTTCCTTCAACCTCAGTATCTGTCTCAATCATGCATGGGTACAAAAAACAAGGAGACAAATAAATTATGAACCAAAGTCAGAAATGTTTTATTGCGCCAAGAGCCACATTCCCAACCAGTACACACTTTTCTTTATGGTAAAAGAAAATTTAATCTTAATTAATGGAAAAAAAGAACAATTAAATTCAAATTTTTATTCTAAAAAAAAGTCTTAGTTTAAAATTAACCATAATAAAAGTTAAACTAGTCCAGTGACTGATATAGTCAATCAGAAGCCTACTGTTAGCAAGAGAGACTTTTTTTCTGGGTCCGGGATTGGGGTGGGTGGGTAAAGAATGAAGAAGAGTAGCTCAGCAGCTTGATCAAGGAAATCTATTTCCCAGAGTCTGGGGACTGGGATTTTTATTTTCTTTTTCCTATAGTTCACTCAATTCAAGGCCCAAAAGCCACTCAAAGTAGAGGGTTACTGAATTACATTAATGAATAGGATTGAGAAAGAGGAGATAAGAAATACAGTTGAAGAGGACATGTAAGATAGATATCGGTTGACCTTCGATCTGAAAATGTCAATATTGTAGTGATCAGGGAAACACCCACTTGGGAGTCTGTTCCACACAGTAATAGTTCTGAGAAAGAAGTTGTCCGAATGGAACTTAGTCCTTTCCAATGGAACACAAATGGAATGGGGTTGATTTGGTACCATGAACATGGTATTTAGGGTCCTGGCTGTGATTACTGAACTACTGAGCCTAAACAATGCAGCTTGTTTACCATAACAACAGAATAGCAAGAGGCTAGCAATATTCAAGATCTTGATTTTTAGAATGGTCTCCATAACCTGTGACATCATCTTCATAGACATTTATTATTGTTCCTGGGTAGATCGTTAATTAAGAGCCGAAAATGAGTAGAACCAAAGATGGCATGGTTAGTTTCAGATGATTGTACATTAATGACCTACCCGAGAGAATGACATTGAGATTTGAAAAGACTCCTCAAGAGAAGCCATAGCTTATTGATTAATTCATTTTTTTTACAGATTATCAACCTTTTTTGCAGATTATTTAATGCCAGAGCATATTTTTTAGATTGTAAGAATTTGGTTAGAGGGGAAATAATAATGGTTTAGTAATTCAAGTCTTATTAATGAACTCATAGCTAGAGTTCGAAGAGGTGGATACGAAACTTGCCAAAGAGTATTGGCCCATGAGCAAATATAACAAACCCAATGTGAATTAGAACAGATCACAGATTAAAATATTCTGAGATATTATCCATTACACACCCGCACAACCAAGCTTATAAAATCTAGTATTCCCAAGCCGTCAGCCATCTAGGTACTGGCCAGACGTGTTGCTTAACTCTGATGACAGTTAAAACATCAGCACAATCTGGCTGTGAACTTTTCAGAAGATATCAGGAATTAGAAATGACAGTGGAAATACGCCCCAGTTATGAGACATGTCAGATCGTATCAAGAGTTGGATGACAAGTTTGTACTCGAAGCAGCAATGACAATTACTGAAGAATGGTAAGATGGGAAATGTTGGCTGAGGAATGGTAGATTTTAGCTTTGACTGCTCAACTGTGAAATTCATTGTTGTATCCTCACTTTACCGCTCTCTCTCTCTCTTCCTCTCTCTGTCTTATTCTCATTATTTTGTTGTTCTTTAATCCAAGAGGCCTTAACTTTCTTTCCCTCTACCCATAACGAGAACAAACACCTGTTAATGGTCATCATTATCGATCTGATGCGTCAAAGATGGATCGCTTGGATGTTGATTTGAATTCTCACGTGCAGCATTGTTACTAATTAAGAAAGCATCAAAGACGACGACATGATGAAACGGTGCTAAATTCCCACAGATAAAATTAATATAGTAATTACTGATGGTCCCAATTAAAACAGTAAATAAGATTTCAATAATTATGACAAAGTTTAGAACTGAAACTTATTTCCACTAGTTCGATACTTGTTAATTCGCTGATGGCAATATGATCAAATTTCAAATCTGAATTGGTTGTCCATTTAAAATTTTACATTTGTTAGAAAACTAGCAGCATGGCCCGGCGTTGACAGTGCTTGATTCAAAAATCGTACGATTCAGCAATCGCTATCACTTGACTTAAAATATTTTTGCCATTCCTTGCATTTAAAGGAGTGTCCTTTGCCGTGCTGATGTTGCCTTATTTCTTGCCTATCTGACACTGTGAGTTTTTTTCTAAGCTCTATACTAAACATTAAATCTGTTACGAAAAAAGAATTAAACAAAATGAACACAAAACGATCAGCTTTAAAAAAGGACTCGTAACTGGAAAAAACGAATGAAAAATGAATGTTAACAACAAATACTTTTTCACACCCAACACAGTTCTGCGGATTCAGAATCAACGTTGATTTTAAGCAAGCGAATGAGCCAATTAGAGTAAAGTGCCGTGCAGATTTAAATTTTTCCCACTAGTGACGAATGCAGCTATCGATTTTTTTGCATGTTAGTTAAAATTCGTGTCAGTCAGCTGTTGGCTCTCACGCTGGCCAATACAATCTTCCTGCCTATTCGTGGCAGCCAGCTATTGGCTCTCACTCTGGTTAGTAGAAAATGACCGCAAACTACATGCAAACTGCTGTAGAAGCATGAAAAAATCGATTATTTCCACTATCAATGGGAGTTGGGAAATGCAAAGTCGGTCTTAGCCTTTCCACTAACTTGGAGCATGTGCATGTAAATTTTGGTGCAAATCCGTCGAAAATTGCGGCCGTGCATTGGTTACACACACACACACATCCTGCCTTTTATAGATAGAGATATATTCAGTTTAAATACAGAAGTCATACAAATTTAGTTTTCTTAAATAGTAGTTCAATACTTGTTGATTCACTGATAGGATGATGATCAAATTTAAAATCTAAATTGGTTTTCCATTTAAAATTTTATATTTATTCGAAAATATATTCATTTTGAATACAGAAGGAATCATAAAAAATGACTTCAAAGTGATAGCTGGTACTCTTTTCCTGTTACCCAGGTGTTGTTGCCAGAAACAAAGAGAAATTAGGACATGCATATTTTGATTCAATGACCGACCTAAAAATATTTCTGCAAAATTAAAAAAAAATGAAAACAAAAATTCTAATAATTAAAAAATATTTTAATAAAATCATTTGATTTTTTTACTGTTAATTTTTTAAAATCTTCAATTGAGATATTATTGTCCATTTCAGGGTAGGTGTTGAACAGACTGAGTAGAAGGGAGTGCATTACTTCAAACTCAGTTAAATTGTGTGTATGCTTGCACATTATGTTGCACAAGCACATGTAAATCACTCGGGAATAACACAGACGTATGTGCATGCAACGTCACGCGTAATGTTTTCATCCACAGATAGAACGAGCGGCGCAATATCGAGTCTAGTTCGCTACCGCTTCGTCACCGAGGCCTGTTAGTACAGCTGGTACGACATTTGCCTGATAAAGTGATTGTCAGGGCTTCACTTCTCGGTAGTGGATGATCACTGCTGATGAGTCCCAAATATAGGACGAAACAGCCGTCCAGTGCTTTCTGCATTCTGTTGAGGATTATTCTAGACTCGCTGTCTTAATGAATTATCTCAAATCCTCCTTAATTTCTATCATATATATATATATATATATATATATATATATATATATATATATATATTCCAAAGAGAATAGAATCCTGGTAGAGCTCAATGCCCAGGACAGAGTAAGAATATAATATAAAAGGCTCAAACTCTAATATTCCATGGTTATAATTTATTACATTGGGATCCTAGTCACGATCCAATTCATCAGATCTAAAAATTCAAAAAAGAAATCATAAAATATATATATATTAGCGTTTCACCCCAAGCATGGCGAGAAGCCACTAGGACCCACACTTTTCACACACACACGCACGCACACACACACACACACACACACACACACACACACATATATATATATATATATATATATATATATATATATATATATATATGTGTGTTTTTCACACACACATATATATATATATATATGTTTTTCACATATATATATATATGATTTTATATTTGTTTATTAATGCATATATTGAATACTGTTTGCGGGGGTGTCCCTCCCTGTTTTATTTTTTTTAATTTGCAATGGTTCTGCTACTTCATGGCATTTGTTTTCTCTTTATTTCTTTGCCTTTTCCACGTTTCTTTCCCTGGTGATTTTGATCATGCTTTTGTTTTTAATTAACTGTTGGGTTCCTTACATAGATAGTTGGTGGGGGTGCTTATCAATGAGGGTGGGACTAATAATTAAACTCATTCAGAATATATATATATATATATATATATATATGGTGCGATAGATAAATTGTCGTCTAAATATATGTTTACCAAGATTACACAAAAATATCTTGAAATACTTAAGAGTAAATCTATTCAATAAAATCTCCAGAACCTCCTGCAGCTCTTCTTGATGCTCTCCTTGTTTAAGTTGACGAATGCTGCCAGAGTCCTTCATTCAGTGCATCTTTGATGTTACAAGGAGTTTTGTTGGTTCCTCCCTAAACTGTGACTTAATAATCAAGGGGTTGAAGTCTGGGTAGTCAGATGGCCAGATTTAAGGCGTGATAAAGTCACCCAAATTTTCTGACAGCTATGATTGGGTTATTCTGCTTGTGTGACATAGTGCAGAGTCCTGTTGCCAGGCATAAGGTCTTCTAGCAGCCACCCTCTTAACTCATCTTACAATCTATGCCAATGACATAACCATTTATGCCAGTTTTAATAGGTCTGAATAGTTTGATAAGATCAAATTGGCAGCTGATATAAAAAATGACCTACAATCTGTTGTTAACTGGGGCAAGGAATGGCTTGTTAATTTTAATGCCACCAAAATGAATCTGCTCTCTTTTACTCATCTGAAAGACCCTTTTTACCTCCCATAAGCTTGGAGACCTCCATATGCTAAATGCCCGAAGAGTGACTCATTGTGCCTTCTTGACATGATGTGGAAAGATTATATTGAATTAGTTGCTAGGCCTTTTTCCAATAAAATTGTTTCACTGTGTTTTTCTTACCTATTTATAAGTCTACCATTCGTCCATGCTTTGAATATTGCAGCCACATCTGGTCTGGTGCTTCTGCTTTGTATTTAGAGATTCCTGATAAAATGCAAAGATAATCTGCATTGTTATTGGTCCTGATCTGGCATGTCAACTTCAGTTACTTCCCCACCATTCAAATATGGCTTACTCAGCCTTTTCAATAAATATTTTCATGGTAGTTGCTCTGATGAACTCTCTTCTACATTAGCTAAACTTTATGAATTTCAGTGCAGTACTAGATAGGTAATAAGGTCTCATCATTTTAATGTTGAATTGGGCTAGATGTAACAGCAAGTTCTATGTTAAGAGTTTCTTCGATTGCACTTCTCGCTTGTGGAATTCTCCTTTGGCTTTTGGTTTCCCAGTCAACTTTGATCTTCAAAAATTTAAATGCAATGTCAATTGTTATCTTCTGTCTTCTGAATTCTTGTTCCTTTATTGTCTTCTTTCCTTAATAGTAGTTTTTCTCATATTCTCTAACACTCAGTAACCTCTTGCGCCCTAGTGGCTTTATTGCCTTTGATCTTCAAAAATTTAAATGCAATGCCAATCGTTATCTTCTGTCTTTTTAATTCTTGTTCTTTTATTGTCTTCTTTCCTTAATAGTAGTTTTTCTCATATTCTCTAACACTAAGGAAACTTTATTGCCTTTCTTGGAGCAAATGATTTAAAAACATTACCCTACTTCACTCATGTATATTTTTGTTCATCATCATTTCCAGAAAGAATTCTTTTCATTCAGAACTGCTTTTACTTTCTTACCATTTCCAGAAATTATTCTTATGATCTGCACTCCCTTTCTCTTCTCTATAATTTCTGGAAGTTAATCAAGTGATTCCTCAAATCTTTCTCTTTTCTAACATTTCCAAAATGGTACTTATGGTCCCAAAAATTTGTTTTCATTTCGAAAAAATTTTCTCATGATCTTTGACTTTTTTAGCATTTCCAGAAAGTGTCTCTATCTTCCCGGACGTCTTTGATTTCTCTAACATTTCCAGAAAGTGTTTTTAGGATCCCCAACCTCTTTGTATTCTCGATCATTTTCAGAAAATATTCTTGTGATTTGATGCAACTATCTGCCCATATTTTTGAGATGAGATACTTTGCACACTATTTACATTATTTGGACGACTGTTCTCATCTTTGTCGCCATATTTATTACAACATTTCGGCCGTTGTACGCTCCGGCCTTCTTCAGGTGGTTGGAATGTCAAACTGAAACCTTTATTTTGCTCACTGGGGTAGACTGTTCTAGTCCCACATGCCATGATTGATGGATGTCAGTTATCAGTTATCTCCTGCTAATTCCCTTTCCAAATTCTCCACCACCTGAAACGGGTATTAAACTCACACTATTTGGGTCTTGTCCCTGGATCTCACTAACGAATTTATCCACTGTGCCATGTGTCCTCAAGGACACATGGCACAGAAATATAGACAGATACTGAAGGATCGGATAAATATGGCAACAAAGATGAGGACAATAGTCCGAATAATGTAAATAGTGTACATAATACCTCATCTCTAAAATATAGACAGATACTGAAGGATCGGATAAATATGGCAACAAAGATGAGGACAATAGTCCAAATAATGTAAATAGTGTACATAATACCTAATCTCAGAAATATAGACAGATACTGAAGGATCGGATAAATATGGCAACAAAGAGAAGGACAATAGTCCGAATAATGTAAATAGTGTACATAATACCTCATCTCAGAAATATAGACAGATACTGAAGGATCGGATAAATATGGCAACAAAGATGAGGAGAATAGTCCGAATAATGTAAATAGTGTACATAATACCTCATCTCAGAAATATAGACAGATACTGAAGGATCGGATAAATATGGCAACAAAGATGAGGACAATAGTCCAAATAATGTAAATAGTAATCTCCTGCCCCTTTGACTTCTCTGCCCTTTCCAGAAAGCATTTTTACGCATCCTCGCATTGTTTCACTTCTCTGGTAAATCGCATATTCTTTCACTTGTTGAAAAGTTCTCACCTCAACCAAAATTAGAACAACTTGGAAACGTAATCATAGATCCGATTCTATAGATTTCACTCCTGCTTCATCTCACAGGAATCAAGAAACACATTAGCTCAACAAAACATGCCTTCTTTTCAATCCCCGCAACATTTCTCATCATGGTCATCTATGAGGAGACTTCTTGGAGTAAGTTATCTGAATCCATTGCGAATGGTTGTCAATTTCAAGACTTGTTCAGTATCTTGAATTTGCCATTTTGAAACTCACAGGACTGCTGATAAGTTGTCATAAAGCTGATAGTTTGCTTGTGGAATCGCTTCACTGATTTCCTACACTGATTTGATTGGAACTCAGATTGACATTGAAGCCAGACAAGTTTTCCACGTCTCATCAGAAATCAATTTTTACTGACATTGCGAATTCTTTGATGTGAGGGAATCTGAAGAATTTGAAGGCTGGGAACTGTTCGAAAGATACATAGACTTGAAAGCATTCATAAACATCCCCTTGTCTGCAACTTCGAAAAGTTTCTCTAGTGCTCAAGAACACATTACCAAAAGTATATAATATTATTAATAATAATATTCATAACAATAACAATAATAATAATTACAAGAGAAAGAATTAGTAACTGAATAATAATAATAATAATAATAATATTGATATTAATAATAATAATGATAAAAACAATAATAATAATAAAAACAAAGAAAGTTTTCATTGAAAGAAATTGATTTATTTTACCCTTGAAGAGCAGAATGATTTATGTGAGTTGATAAATGTGTCTCTGAAATTTTTATATTATCTATCTATCTATCTATCTATCTATCTATCTATCTCTCTCTCTCTCTCTCTCTCTATATATATATATATATATATATATATATATATATATATATATATATAACCGTATTTTTATGGTTAGTAATATCTTCCACACCTGTTGTGAATAAATAATTTGTCATCATATAAATAAATATATGTTTTTATTTAAATCATCTGTCCCACTGAGTACATATATATATATATATATATATATATATATATATATACATATATACATACTTGATTTAGTTGCCAGTTAAGAAGTATGCTTACATTTATATATATATGTCACCAGGGAAGATAGCTCATCAGAACAGTTGCCGTGAAATTCTTTGTAGAAAAGACAGAGGGAAGCTACATCACATCAATGAGAGAGCGACTGATGCCGAGATGTCATGTCAGGACTGATTATATTACGGATAGTTGGATTTTATTTTTAGCTCTTGGCATTTGTCATAAAACAGTTTTGTTTTGTTTTTTCTGAATGGTCTAGTGTTACTTTCCTTGCCGGTTATGTAATTTAAAAAATGTGTATTTGGGCGGCAATCCATCTTTTCTGTAAGTTTCGTTAGAAACAACTGAGAAAGGATGATGCGGTTAGGATGATATAGTATTGTGCTTCATTATATTCACGTCTGGTCAAGGTACTTTTAGTTTTACATTATATTTTGGGACTTCATTTTTTAAATGTTGGATTTCAATTTTAGCTGTTGTTATTTACCATAAAACATATATATATATATATATATATATATATATATATATATATATATATATATATATATATATATATGTATGTGTGTGTGTGTGTGTTTGTGTGTGTGTGTGTTTGTGAATAATATAAATATGAAATTTGTGACTTGTCTGATTGATGTTATAATTAGCACCCTGAATATAAAGTATCATAGATTTGGTAATTGTGCAGTCCACTCAACAGGAGGTGTCAGTAATTGACTGACGATTCTCTCGTTTTCGTTATATATATATATATATAAACACACGCACAAATACACACGCGCGCGCGCGCACACACACACATATATATATATATATATATATATATATATATATATATATACATATATATATATATATATATATGGTTGGTAATATATCCTATACCCGTTGGGAACAACTTTATTTCATTTAATATTATATAATTATATATTTTTATTTCTTCGATTGTCTGTTCTAGCGAATATATATATATATATATATATATATATATATATATATATATATATATATATATATATATATATATATATTCACTAGAACAGGTAATATATATCCAAAAGCAAAAGAACAAAAAGAATAAAATTCAAAGGTTCATATTCATCGGTTTAAAAAAAGGGCTCTATACAAGGGTAGAGCAATAAATATTTATTATAAACTGTTACATGCATGCATTAATGTAACAGTTATATCATTTGGGTTTCGATCCTGGCGTGATGCAATCGGACATCAAGCCATACCTAGGAGCTATGATACAGAAAAATAATCTGTCTGTGTATGACTATATATATATATATATATATATATATATATATATATATATATATATATATATACTGGTGGACTCTCCCATCTTATTCGACATATGAGGGACAAGCAGCTCAGTTCCTCGGAACCGACAGCCAGACACCAGCACATAATAATGTAAATAATGCAAGTAATTTTAATACCTCATCTCAGAGATATAGTTCGAAATTCCAATCACCTGATGAAGGCTGGAGTATGCAACGGCCGAAACGTTATGAATATGGCAATATAGATGAGGATAACAGTTCGAATAATGTAAATAATGCAAGTAATCATAATACCTCATTTCAGAGATATAGCGAGATATTGAAGCTGTAGTATATCCAAATTAAAATTGTGGAAAAGTTCATGTTTTTTGTTCAAGTATATTCAACCATCTCAGTCATTATCAAGAGCTGGGTGTTGTCAGTACGGTAGACGAGATTTCTTTCAGAACGCTGTAGTACTTTTTCGGACTCTGGAATATGAGATTTAAAAAAACAAAACAAAAAAAAACGTGATTTAAAAAAAATAAAATGTGATAAAACAGAAAGAAAAAGAAAAAGAAAGTACTTTAATTGCTATAGATAATCTGATCCAGATTCGTACAGCATTTCACCTTTCTTGGCAGTTCTTCTCAGATATTTAATAACGAAAGTGATGTGGGATATTTAATAACAAAATTGATGGAAACATGAACAAAAAGTAAGAGAAACTAAATTAAAATGGCTAGACTATACGACGCGTTCGACAGAGAAGGGGCATATTCAACAAAAAAATCGAAAATTACTTTTTTCACTGCAAATTATTTATTATATCATATCCAAGTATTTTACAAAAACTTAGAACCGATTACACAATATTTCAAGCTCAATTTAAGTTTATAGTTTGTAACCATGAGATGAGGTGACATAAACCGTGGATTATATTATTATTATTACATAATTATAGTGAAATCATTAAGGTCCTTTGTCAAAAGGATTTTATTTTTGGTTGTATATTAATTTGAAATATTCCTTTTTACAGGCTTTATTTTTTTTAAATGGAATAAGAATCATTCTAAATTTCAGATTCAAAATGACTGATAGAAAGTGATCTAAAAGCAACAATGGAAAAGAGAAGTAACAAAGTGTAAACGAAATAGCTCCAGTTTGTTCAAGTTAGGAAACTTAGCATTGAAGCCAAAGTATTCTAAAATGCTGCCAATAACAAAGCAATAATAAAGAGCATCAAAATTTATATTATTTTTTATTTATTTGTTATGTAACTAAATACATAACTGTCAACAATGTTTTTTTTTTTTTTTTGTGTTTTTTTCAAGCATTTCACCCCAAGCAAAGCGGGAGTGCCACTAGCACGTAAGGGGTTATAGAGAGTATGATCGAGAGTAAAGAGGCGTGATAGAGGAAATAATGAAGAGAAGGACAGTGAATAGATCAAGACATCTGGAGATGTCGATTGACATTACATTTGAAGATTTGAAGATTATAACTAACAGAGAAACAAGTATTAGGAAGGGAATTACACTGACAGGAGATGCGAGACATGAAGCTATTGAAGTAAAAGAGACGGCTACATTTAACAGTTTCGACAGTGAAAGGGTGGGACCGAGATGCCGGCCTTCTGTAAAACTTTATATTTCCTCTAATAAATTCTTAAGAGATATTATTATTGTTATTATTTTACTTAAGTGTAAGGCCGTTCTACATTTACAATTCTTTATTCAAAACAAATCTCCTTATGACAAATACAATGGCTCTTTTATTGGTCTCCCCTCCTTAATAATCCTTCTCTCTCATTTTCTTATTCTTTTACACTCATTAACCCCTTGTATCTTAGTGGCTTTACTACCTTGCATTCAGTGATACGATTATAACAAAGGCTTTATTTTTTTTAAATGGAATCATTCTAAATTTTGCTATTGCCCATCAAAATGACTGGAAGATAGCGATCTAAAGACAACAATGGAAAAGTGAGGTCACAAAGCGTAAACAAAATAGTTCCAGTTCGTTCAACTTAGAAAACTTAGCATTGTAACCAAATTATTTTAAAATGCTGTTAATAACAAAGAAGAAAATGAAAAATACATAAAAACAAATCGAATATAGCATCAAAATTTATATTATTTTTATTTATTTGTTATGTAACTAAATCCATAATTGTCAACAATGTTTCCGTAAAACTTGATATTTCCTGTAATAAATTCTTAATAAATATTATTATTATTTTATTTAAGTGTAAGGTAGTCCTACATTTACAATTCCTTACGGATAACCACGAAAAGAAACTTTAATCAAAATTGCCTAAAACATTTAAGCGCGTATTGCTGCAAAATTATCAAATGTTGAACACATCACTTCTCTGCCGAACACGTCGTATACCCAAATACATTTAAAAAGATAATTTAGATTTTAAAATTTCCCCTCTCCTTCATGTGTATGTGTAGTTACATTCACATAGATATCACTTTATTCCTATGAAATACATCACAATTTTTTTCCACTTTCTCATTAACCTTCAAACCCTGGAATTCAAATTAATATAAAATGACATTTATAGTAATAAATAATAATATTAAATAATAGTTTCTGACAATTTTTTTTTTAGTGTCAGTGTATTTTGGCTCAGATCTTTCGAAGCCGGCCTTTACGGCCAGATGGTAGACAAAATAGGGATGTCGATTTTGATTGCCTGAGCCGAACGTGAGTATATTAGAGAGATAGAAAGTGATTTCAGCGAGTTAAGTTTTCACACCTCATACACAGTAAACGTGGCTATTTCGTGTTTCGTGGAACTTTCTCCCCAGCGGGGGTGATAAAGCGGTCCCACTGGCTAGTTAAAAGTGTACACGTCGACATGTTTAATAAATTAGATAAGATTTCAAATTCCCTTTGTTGATGTCTCTTTCATCTCAGGACTCTAAAAACCAAGCTGCGATCACCCTGCCGAGAGAAGAAATAGAGGAAAACAACTTTATTATGATCGCCTCAAGACCGTCAACTAAGAGACCCCCACTCCAGAACGGGGAGGGGGGTATGTAACATTTTATTTATTTGGCGCGGTGGCTAAGACTCCCAGGAGAACGGGGAGTATGTAACAATATTTGATTAAAGCAATCCATTAATTGTTTAAATTAATTCGTTTATGTTCCAGTTGTGAAAATATAAGCTTGTTGATATAAAACCCCAAAATGAATGAAATGATGACTTCGATGATTGAATAGAGAAGACAGCTGGCCAAACGATGGTTTCCAAGAAAAAAGGAATAGCTTCCATTCTTTTCAATGAGTAAATTTTCTTTAATAAAACTTTTGATGAGCTAAGCTGGTAGACATTAATTTTACTGTCTATATTTCTGAGATGAGGAATTATGTACACTATTTACATTGTTTTAATGAATATCAGTTGTCAGGTATCTATTAATTCCCCTCTCCAAGTTCTCAACTGCCTTAACCGGGTATTGAACTCACATTCTTTTGGGTCTTGTCACTAACAAACACCTTTATACAATGTGCCATGAGTCCTTGAGGACCCAAAGAGTATGAGTTCAATACCCGGTTAAGGCAGTGGAGAACTTGGAGAGGGGAATTAACAGGAGATACCTGACAACTGATATCCATTAAACATGGCACGTGGAACTAGAACAGTCTACCCCAGTGAGCGAAATAAAGGGTTCAGTTCGACATTCCAATAAATTGTAATAAATATGGCGACAAAGATGAGGACAATAATCCAAATAATGTAAATAGTGTATTATATTTACTGTTTGTAAAAT
Source organism: Acanthosepion lycidas (assembly GCA_963932145.1). Taxonomy (NCBI): domain Eukaryota; kingdom Metazoa; phylum Mollusca; class Cephalopoda; order Sepiida; family Sepiidae; genus Acanthosepion; species Acanthosepion lycidas. Next base: position 98,579,431 of record OZ010599.1, read on the forward strand.
GATAAAGAAAGGTTTTGACAAAGGTGTGTTCCTGCTAAAATAATTTTTATATTAATGAAAAATAATGTCAGATATTTTTTTTTTAATTTCTTTACATTCTTATATATATATATATATATATATATATATATATATATATATATATATATATATATATATATATATTTGGTTGGTGCAAAAATAATTTCGTTTTCTAACATATGTTACTATGTGAGAAAACGAAATTATTTTTGCACCAACCTAATATATATATATATATTGCAGAGCGTATAATAAATAGTAGGAATTGTGTTTTTGATTTTAGTGCGGACCGTTTCTCGATTTTTTCTATGTCCCACTCCTCATATGACCACAGGGTTCTAGAGTCCTTGTATATCAGATCCCGTGGGCGTTCCCTCTATAAACAGAAAATTAATTTTTTTCCTTCTTTCCATTTCTTATATTAAGTAAATTTACACGTTTATATATATTTTTTATATCCCAGAATATAAACTTGATAAGTCCTGGGACAAAACCGGTTGTTCTTTTTTAGCTTTTTTAAAAATGCCATATAATTCTTTTTCTTTTTACCTAGCTGTCATTAAAATTTGTACCATAAAAACCTTATATATATATATATATATATATATATATATATATATATATATATATATATATATATATATATATATATATATATTCGTTATTTTAATAAATACAATTTATTTAAGTAAATGCTCTGTTTTTGTTTTTGCTTTTTTTTTTTTAAATAAACAGTATTATTAGGTTGGTGCAAAAATAATGTCGTTTTTTGACGTATTTTTAACGTCAAAAAACGACATTGTTACGTCATTATTTTTGCACCAACCTAACAATTACCGGTCTGAATGTTCGGGAAATTTCGTAGAAAATATGCGTTCTCCCGCAGGAATCGAACCTCTGTTCTATACGGAACCGTCAATTGATCTGGCGTGATTTATTACCCATCTACAAAGAAAGTGTCTGGTATGCAATTCCAAATTGCTGTTTACAAACAATAAATTTTCGAAGATCTCTCCCGAATCACGAGCATTTGTCAACTGCAGTCAGGATCATCGAGCCAATGATAATGTGTAGTATGTGCAACGCCAGAGCAACATACAGTTTAGAATTCAGAGATACTTTTCACCCAAGGCTAAAGAGTGTGTCCTACTATATACCCATAGCTAGAGGGAGACAAAGGGGAAGGTATTACCACATAAGTAAATGTAATGGATCCGACTGGAATTCGAACTCAGCTCTCCATTACTCCGCCGTGCCTCCATTCATGAAAGGTACCTTAACGTAAACATTGACAACATATTATGAAATAAATTTAATAAATTGCATCTATTAAAATAACGTATAAGAAGAAAGTATATTAAATAATTGTTTCATATATATATATATATATATATATATATATATATATATATATATATATATATGGTTGGTAATATATCCTACACCCGTTGAGAACAACTTCATTTCATTTAATATTATATAATTATATATTTTTATTTCTTCGATTACCTGTTCTAGTGAATATATATATATATATGTGTGTGTGTGTGTGTGTGTATTCACTAGAACAGGTAATATATATCCAAATGCAAAAGAACAAAAAGAATAAAATTCAAAGGTTCATATTCATCAATTTAAATATATATATATATATATATTGATAATATTAGTGGTCAATATACATACATACATATATATATATATATATATATATATATATATATATATATATATATATATATATATATATATATATGGGAATTTATGTATGTATATACATAAATTTCCGAGAGGATAGAATCCAGGTAGAGCTTGTAGAGAACCGTATGAGTTTGCGAGTTGTTGAATTAGTGACACATGCGTTTATTTCCTGCTAGAAGATCCAACTACCAGAATATGGCGGACTCAAGAGTTGAGTCCAACCGAAGATGTAAAGAAAACAAACAAGACCGATATAT
>OZ010599.1:98586409-98731409 GCA_963932145.1 Acanthosepion lycidas
ATGCATTCTTTTTATAGATACAAATATTTAAGTAAATGCTCTGTTTATAATAAACAGTATTAAACAACATTTACCGGCCTGAATGTGTAAGAAATTGTCATAGAAAATATTCATCCTCCGACAGAAATCGAACCTGTATCCTATACGGAACCGTCATATAGCCTGATGTGCTTTTACCGATTGAGCCACAGAGGAGCGTTTCGGTTAGCAAGGTCGACTTATTGTTTTTAAACTACAATTATCCATGAATTTAGTTAAATATTTACATTTACATTTACTTAAATATTTGTATCTATAAAAAGATCGTATAAACATAAAAATCTCTTTAAATAATTGTCGGGCTTTATCGATTTCATAATGTGTGACGTCATTTGTTTACATTTGGATACGCATCGAGCAGATAATGTATGAGAGAAAATCATGGAGAAGGATTGTAGTGGGTGAGCCAATCTGTATCGGTACAAAATACAAACTGACCCTCTATATTATTTTTACTAAATCAAATGCAACAAAAACGACAATAACAAGAGAAATAATCAAATAGGCAAATATTTATTTTAACAGAAAATATTTTTTATAACAAGTACACATGATATAATAAAGTTGTTTAAAACTTTAGAGTTCTTGGTTGTGTGATTAAGGGTAATATAAAAGGTGTTATGCTATAGATCTGGTAAGGAATTAAACAGTTTATATTGATGGTGAAATTGAATGAAATAGATTGCTTGACTTACTGTAGAGTTGTCTCCCTTCGACTTATATATTTACGATTTCCTTTATGTTGTTAAGATAATAAGTGAGTTGGTTTATGAATCTTGTCTTGTTGAATTCGTAACTAGATGAGGTGATGTTGAAAAGAAATTGAATTCTACAAGCCGGGTTGATGTTAATAAAAAAAAATCTGTTAGCGAGGAAGTTGAGTTTCATGGATCCGTGTAACGAGTTGATTATTTTAAGGACTCACTAAGTCTGGTCGAAGTTCCATATTTATGAGTTTTCTTGATCACCTGGGAGGCTTGAGAACGTTTACATTTTTTTGGCGTGTTGAACTCTGAACAGGTCAAATCGAGGTCAAAAACCGACATTATTTTTGCACCGACCTAATATTTTTCATATGCGGAATATTACAATGTTGTTTTGTAAAAATGTGTGCGAAAACTTGATCAGAGTATTTTTAAAGAGAAAGTTACACTATTCGGACTATTGTCCTCGTCTTTGTCGCCGTATTTATTACAACGTTTCGGCCGTTGTACGCTCCGGCCTTCTTCAGGTAGTTGGAATGTCGAAATGACTTGGGTTGATGTCGAACTGAACCCTTTCTTTCGCTCACTGGGGTAGAATGTTCTAGTTCCACATGCTATGCTTAATGGATGTCAGTCATCAGTTATCTCCAGTTAATTCCTTTCTACAAGTTCTCCACTGCCTTAACAGTGTATTGAACTCACACTCTTTTGGCTCCTGTCACTGTGTCATGGGTCCTTGAGGACATCTGTGTATGAATTTCTGGGTATTATGAACCTAATGTCCTCAGCAAACAATTTTTACCAGTGCTCATATTGCAGTTTTTGCTGTTATCTCTGCATGATATTACCAGAGCTCATATTTCAATCTCTGTTGTTATTATCGCTTTTCTCTGGCATTCCTTATTACTGGTTCCCAAATTGTATTCATTTCTATGCTTGGTCGGCTCAGGAGATTTTTGTGGCCTAGTATACGTGCTGATTCTTATTTCCAATAGTGTACATAATACCTCATCTCAGAAATATAGACAGATACTGAAGGATCGGATAAATATTGCGACAAAGATGAGGACAATAGTCTGAATAATGTAAATAGTGTACATAATACCTCATCTCAGAAATATAGACAGATACTGAAGGATTTGATAAATATGGCAACAAAGGTGAGAAAAATAGTCTGAATAATGTAAATAATGTACATAATACCTCATCTCAGAAATATAGACAGATACTGAAGGATTTGATAAATATGGCAACAAAGGTGAGGACAATAGTCTGAAAAATGTAAATAATGTACATAATACCTCATCTCAGAAATATAGACAGATACTGAAAGATTTGATAAATATGGCAACAAAGGTGAGGACAATAGTCTGAAAAATGTAAATAATGTACATAATACCTCATCTCAGAAATATAGACAGATACTGAAGGATTTGATAAATATGGCAACAAAGGTGAGAACAATAGTCTGAATAATGTAAATAGTGTACATAATACCTCATCTCAGAAATATAGACAGATCATGAAGGATTTGATAAATATGGCAACAAAGGTGAGGACAATAGTCTGAATAATGTAAATAGTGTACATGATACCTCATTTCAGAAATATAGACAGATACTGAAGGATCGGATAAATATGGCAACAATAGTCCGAATAATGTAAATAGTGTAGATGATACATCATCTCAGAAATATAGACAAATTCTTGTTAGTTTCGAAATGTTCCGTATGTTTGTAATGTAGTTTGGAAAATTTTGTATGTACGTGTTATGTGTGCGTCTGTGAATATGTTTTCAGCGTTCGTCCGCAATGGGGTCGCGACGCAGTTTCCTTTAATGTTACATCTTCGGAGGCAAATGAAAGAAAAGAGACAGAGAACGAGTTCGTGTCTGATATTTATAATTAATTATAATCATGTGGTAGCTCCTTGAAAAAAAGCGGGAAAACTTGAGATGGTCACGCGCTGGAAAAAGACTTGGGTGGATTGCAATGCCCATTTGTGTGTTTATTGACCGATTAAATGTTGAGATTTCCTGTAAATATGTAAGAAGCTGGGTAAGCTCTTTAATCCACTTTTTGCACAGATTTGTACAAAATTCAAAATTGATAAGAAAGTGGTATTAGGATGCTAAAAGTTATTACATATTCAATAGTTTTAGTCAATGGATCCCTAAAAGAATATGTGGACCTGATGATATCTCTGTAATAGTCCTTAAGAAAGATGCTCCCAAACTAGCTCCTAAACTAAATGCCTTGTGTGCCTTTTGCTTGTTGGAAATCTTTGTCTGTTGTGCCAGTCTTTAAGAACTCAGATGAACCATAAGACTACTCAGACTATCTGTAGCCTTCTATCTCTTTTTGGTAAACTCCTCAACGTTCTTATCAACTTCGAATTGTTTAAGCATTTCACATTGGAGACCCCTTTCTAATAGAGATTTTGCTTCTCTGGGTCAACTGTTGGTGCATAAATAATTACTTCTGAAAGAGTCTATTAAGATTTAGATAAGATTGGTGAAGCTCAATCTGCTGCTTTGAGTATCACGAAAATATTTGGCATACCGATCTTCTCCACAAGTTAAACAGCTACAGTATTTCTGAATTAATTTATTAAATGATTCAGTCTTTCTTATCAAATCGCGAAATGAAGGTTGTCCCGAACGACAACTCTTCCAGGTCTTTTTGTACTAATGTAGGTTTCTCCCAGAGCTTTATCGTTTGATTTACTTTGTTCCTAATTTTCATCAGTGACCTTTCTGATGACATCAGTTCTATCTATTAACCCCCTCCTGAAAGACCCTAACCCTACCTCCCTGATGCTAATCCCCCTGACAGTGGCTCGTTGGGCCTTCTCAGTTTAAAATTCTCGGCTGACATGAAGTAGAAACACTATATCGAATCCATTGCTAGTTCTGCTGCTAAGAAAGTTACTGTGTCGTGCTAGACAATTTGTCTCTCCAGAATCTATTTTGCATATCTCTAAGTTTTGAATATTGATTGCTATGTCACATTTTGTCCTCTGTTCCTGTTTAGAGATTCTTGATAAAATCCAAATCAGCAATATTATTGATTCTGACCTGGCATCTTGGCACCAGTCACTTTCCAACCGCCACAAGGTAGCTTCCCCTTGAATTTTCTATAAATACTTTCGGATGAGCTCATCGCTATTGTATCCGGATGTTATGAATTGAAGCAGAATACTAGGTTGGCTGTAAGGTCTAATCAATTCACAGTTGAAATGGCTAGATGTAACCATAAACTCTATGCTAACAGTTTCTTTTCTCGCACTTCTTACATGTGGAAGTCTCTTCCGGTTTCTTGCCTTCCAGCCGTTTGAACTTCGTTTATTTAAATGCAATGCCAATCGTTATCTACTGTCTTCCTGATTTCTCTTCTATTCTTGTTCTTTAATAATGTTTTATTTTTTGTTTTTATTCTTCCACACCCAGTAACCCCTTGTGTCTTCTGTTTACATTATTCCGACTATTGTTCTCATTTTTGTCGCCATATTTTGTCCGTTGTACGCTCCGGTCTTCTTCAGGTGATTGAAATGAGCGTGAGTTCAATACCCGGTTACGGCAGTGGAGAACTTGGAGAGGTGAATTAACAGGAGATAACTGATAACTGACACCTATTAGACATGGCACGTGGAACTAGAACAGTCTACCCCAGTGAGCGAAATAAAGGGTTCAGTTCGACATTCGAACAAACTGAATAAGGCCAGAACATTCAACGGCCGAAACGTTGTAATAATAAATATGGCAACAAAGATGAGGACAACAGTATATAAGTAACAAAATTCCTCGAGGACACATGGCACAGTGGTTAGATCCAGTGACCGGACCCAAAAGATTGTAGTCCGAATAATGTAAATAGTGCGCATAATACCTCATCCCAGAAATATTGACAGATAGCATGTTCATCTTGTTTGTTATACTTACAACGTTTCATCTATTAGTTGCTTTTTGATTGATTGATTCATTCACTCATTTTATCAACCCTTTGCAGGTTATTTAAAGCCAGAAAATACTTTAAGATTGTAAGATTTTTTTCTGGTGAGGAGAGAATAATCATGTTTTAATGATACAAGACTTACTAATTAACCCATATCTGGAGGAGAATATATGGATTCATACATTTCCCATGGGTATTTGCTTGTAAGTAAACATAACGAACCCAAGAGGAATTGAAACTCGACTCTACGATTAACAAGTCTGAGCCAATACACCACCCACACATCCAAGCTTACCGCATCTGGTATTCCCAAACGGTCACCCATCTAGGTACTGGCCAGGCAAGATGTTGCTTAACTGCGGTGATTGTACAGGAACTGGTGTTTCAACGTGATGTAGCAAGTCTTGAGATAGAGCATTATTATCATTATTAAATGCATTGCTATTTGGACTAGTATTCTCATCTTGGCTGTTATACTTACAACATTTCGGCTATTACCGATATGATCATTTTAGTCGGAATTCAGGAGATGAAGAATTATCATTATTATGTGCTTTGCTATTTGGATCCTCTTTTACATCTTGGGTATTATACTCACAACGTTTCAGCCATTGTACCCTCCGACGCTGATCAGGTGTCCTTTATCACTAAGCTTCTCAGAATTTGGGACTCAACCCTTTATACAATCTAAAGAATTAATTCATTCCCATTCTACACTTTCATATCATTTGTAATGATTAGTTTTAAATCTACTTTTTGTCACTTGTCTGGCTCTTCCGCTGGACCAGAATATATGACAACCTTGCCAGACTCAGAGATTGAACTTTCACCTGTATATTTTAATTAATGAGTTAATGCTCTAGATCCGTGTGTTTCTTGGACAAATCTGTGTTGAAATCCTGAAAAGTAACTGAAAGAATCCACGCATGTCATGCTTTTGTCATTGTCAACCTCTTTAAGACTGTGATTTACCCCACTTGACTATAATCTAAAAACTGTCGCTAGGGGACGCTCCTTAAGCCTATGAATAGGGATGATATCCTCACCCATCCTCTTTCATCTCTTCCAAATCCGGCTATATGATGTAGACACACGTGGTAAAATAGTGTCCCCCACTGGGGTGCGTTTAATTCACTTTCAATGTATTACTATTCTCTTGGACTTTTTCTCCACAAACTTCATAAATGCAAACACGTTCTCTTGCTTAAATTTTTTCCATGCAAGTAGAGTATAACTGTTTTCTCCATTATATACTTTTGTTAATATACATTGTCGTTTGTTTTGTATACTGTTTTGTGTTATTCATTTATTACTCTGACTCATATTCGAGTCAGCAATAATTATTACGGGGGGGGGCGGATATATCAGATCACATAAACATAACTAGCATTCTGATTTGAAATTTTTCTCGTGGATCAGTCAGTTATACGCCATGCGTGATACACGCTTAGGCGATCATGTACAGTAGGTTGGAGGTAGACCAGTTGCCATCCAAGGCTATAGAACCCAGTCTGTCCTGCTATTTACCCATAGCTGGGGGAAGAAGACGAGGACTCATACCTTTCCCAAGGGTATTAGCACGTAAGTGAATATCAGTCAGTTATGTGTCATGTGTGATACACGCTTAGGCGATCATGTATCTTTGGATTAATTACTGGCCAGGCAGATTTTTTCCCGTAGTAGGTTGCCATTTCTTTCTGGGTTAAACCAGTTGCCATCCAGGGCTATAGAACCCGGTCTGTCCTGCTATTTACCCATAGCTGGAGGGAGAAGAAGAGGATTTATACCTTCCCCAAGGGTATTAGCATATAAATGAATGTAGTGGATTTAACTGGAATCCGAACTCGGTTCTCCGATTCCTCAATCCAAGACGCTTACTCCACCGTTCCTCCTCACAAACAGAGTACCTCTGTCATATATGGGAAGGAACTTCACTTTCCAATCTCGATAGAGTCTAAAAGCGTCTCCACGTCCTTGTGAATCCTGGATTATTTTCCACTTTACAATTCCTTCATTGCATACAAAATGTCGAAATCCTCTCGCTGCTCTTTGGCTATTTCCATATGTAGACTTTATGAATTTAATCGCAGTACGAGGCTGGATGTTTCTAAGTGTTAAATGAGTACGCTATGGATGATACACGCTTAGGCGATCATGTATCTTTCGATACATTACTGACGAGGCAGATTTTTTTCCCGGAGTAGGTTGTCATTTCTTTCTGCGGTAGACCAGTTGCCATCAAAAGCTATAGAACCCGGTCTGTTCGGCTATTTACCCATAGTTGGCGGGGCGAAGAGGATTCATACCTTTTCCAAGGATATTAGCACGTAAATGAATATCAGACAGTTATGTGCCATGCGTGATACACGCATAGGCGATCATGTATCTTCAAGGAAGATTTTTTTCCCGGAGTAGGTTGCCATTTCTTTCTGCGGTAGAACATTTGCCATCTAAGGCTATAGAATCCGGTCTGTCCTGCTAATTATCCAGAAATGTGGCGAGAAGAAGAGGATTCGTACCTTTTCCAAGGATATTAGCTTGTAAGTGAATGTCATGATTCGACTGGAATTCGAACTCGTATCTCCGATTCCTCAGTCCAAGTCGTTATCCATTACTTTTCAAAACCGAGAGCTAGTCAAAAGAAAGTAATTCAAGTGACCTCTCCATCCTCTCGGACCACGCATGAGATGAAAACAATCTGGGAGAGACTCGGATTGAGAAAGCAACACAAATAAAGAAACGTTCCACTGCCTGAGTCAGGAAACCCATAAATTCCCCACCCACACCTAATGACGGTTTAAGGCTTCAGGATTTCAACCATAGATTGTCACAGTAGCAGTGGCCAACCAGACTGGCTTTGTAGACCATTCCACATTCCATACTTAGGACATTTTATATCAATCAATGCTCAGCAGGCATATTCACATTTCAAAGTAGCAGTTTATTTCAAAAGTCTTGCATTTTCTTTTAACTCAGTTATTAGGAAACTGTCCAGGATGTGGAAACCATAAATATCATGGTTCCATTAACTGAAAGATTTTATTTCAAATAAAAAAAATATTAGGTTGAAATTAGATGAGGAATTATTATGCTTTGCTATTTTGACTAGCATCCTTATCTTGGTTGTTATGCTCACAATGTTTCGGCTTTTACCGATTTGATCATTTTAGTCGGAATTCTTGAGATGAGAAATTATTATTATTATGTTTTGCTATTTTTCCTAGCTTTTCTACTAGACTTTTTTCCAGCTTTTTGGCCCTGGCTTTCAGATGTACTCTCATGTAGGTAAAGAAGTGTCCCCCACGGGTGCATGTTCATTTTCATGGTATTTTTCTTTTGACTTTTGAACTCCCACTCTGTCTCTCTCTCTGTCTCTCACACATACTCTCTCTCTCACTCACTCACTCTCTCTCACTCACTCTCTCTCTCTCACTTTCTCTCTCTCTTTCTCTCCGTCTCTCTCACGCACACACGCACAAACCAATGAAGCACATTCTTATTATAGTTAGTTTCATTTTTTTCTTTTCCCCACAATTCTTTTCTTAATGGTGGAGTAATCGGAGAGGCGAGTTCGAATTCCAGTCAAATCCATTACATTCACTTACGTGCTAATACCCTTGGGAAAGGTGTGAATCCACTTCTTCTCCCACTAGTTATAGGTAAATAGCCGAACAGACCGGGTTCTATAGGCTTGGATGGCAACTGGTCTACCGCGGAAAGAAATGGCAACCTATTGCAGGAAAAAAAATTTGCCTCGTCAGTAATGAATCGAAAGATACATGATCACCTAAGCGTGTATCACTTATGGCACATAACTGAATACATCCTTTATCGTTTGTGTTATTCATTTTTTATTTGGACTCACATTGCATCCACCAATATTGTTTGTGGGATAAATCTTCCAGGAACCTGTAAATATTTACTATCCAAAGTGTTAATTCTTTCAATTCACACTCTTTGGCTCCTGTCACTAGATCTAACTAACGTCTTTATGGCACAGTGGATAAAGTCGTTGGTTAGATCCAGTGACGGGACCCAAAGAGTGGGAGTTCAATACCCGGTTAAGACAGTGAAGAACTTTCAGAGGGGAATTAACAGGAGACAACTGACAACTGAGATCCATTAAAACATGGCACGTGGAACTAGAACAGTCTACACCAGTGAGTGAAATAAAGGGTTCAGTTCGACATTCGAACAAACTGAGTAAGGCCAGAGCATACAACGGCCAAAACGTTGTAATAATACATATGGCAACAAAGATGAGGACAACAGTATATAAGTAACAAAAATCCTCGAGGACACATGGCACAGTGGATAAAGGCGTTGGTTAGATCCAGTTTAGTTCGACATTCCAACTACCTGAAGAAGGCCGGAGCATAGAACGGCGGAAACGTTGTAAAATATGGCGCAAAGATGAGGACAATAGTCCGAATAATGTAAATAGTATCTGATTTAGTTTTCAATTTGTTTCTTTCTCGTGTCAAATATATAAGGTGTTTAGAAATACTTCTAATTTAGACATGTTTTGTAATCGAATTTTATTTCTTACTCATCAAGTAATCCTCAATTTCTAATTTTCCGTTTTTCTTCTTTCTTTTTAGGTCTCTGCTCAGCTCTCTCATTACTTTGGATGATCGGCTAAACTTGTGGTAAGTCACTTCCTTCATGTATCCTACAAGAGTTATCTCCCTTGCATTAGCGTCACCACATGGCAGTGACTTTGTTCTGACAAACACTGGTAAAAAGTAAGCTCCATATTAATAATTGCAACCAAATATATTTAAAGACTCATATCTGAAAACCTTCTTATAAAAATAAGAACTTCACAAAATATCACTTTTGACAACATGGATGAACTGGTATTAAGTTACTAAATTTTACAAAGTAGGGGATCATTTTTCTCTTGTTTTAAGTAATAAACTGATCCCCCATTAATTACCACATATATTTAATGTTGCACATATAAACACCTCATATGTATAAAAGCTTAACAAAATATCACTTTTGACAGCATGGATGAACTGGTATTAAGTTACTAAAGGTCAGAAAGTGGGAGAACATTTTTCCATTGTTTTAACCTATAAAGTGATCCCCCATTAATTACCACATATTAATAATATTTAATGTTGCACATATAAACACCTCATATGAATAAGAATTTAACAAAATATCATTTTTGACTGCATTGATGAACTGGTATGAAGTTGCTAAAGGTCACAAAGTGGGGGTCGGTTTTGTATTGTTATTAAGTAATAAACTGATCCCCCATTAATTACCACATATTAATAATTGCAAACAAATATATTTGAATACTCACATATGAAAACTTTCAAATTATCTACTTTGACAGAATGGATAAAGCAGTCAATTTCTTTAAGAACTTAAGAAAGTATTTGGTCACTCACTGTTTTCCTCTGTTACTCTTGCCTTCAGTATTCTCTGTGAGTGTCAAATTCTCCAAGTATTCTTTCCTCATTAGAAATTTCTCTTTCGGATTTTAGGCATAAGTGTCCTTTTGGTTTCCATTTTTTTTTAAACTGCTTGTTCAGTCCATGGTATTCTCAGCATCCTTCTGTAGAATAACATTTCTGGTGTATTATTTCATTTCTTCATCTGTGAAGAGATTGTTCAGCATTCATTGCTGTAGAGAAGGATTGATATTGCATAAGAGTTCAGCATTCTTTTCTTTGTTTCTTGTGAAATTCTTCTGTTTCTTAATACTCTGCTTAGATTTTCGAAGGCATCTTTCCCTCTTTCACTATGTTAACAGATTTTGACATCACGTTTTCTATCCTCTTTTAAAACATTTACTAGATACTTAAATTTTAAGACTTGTTTGATTTTGGTATCTTGTCCTGTTTCTTTAGCTGATGACCATATATTCTGACTTTTTACAAATGGCGTTTTGTTCTTTCTTCTTCCTTTAATGAACATGAAACAATGAATCAGTTTTCTGTTGTTATTAATAAACTGATCCGACAGGAATTACGGTATATTAATAATTGGAAACATATATTTAAAAACTCAGACTTAAAAACCTTCTAATAATAGTAAGGACTTCACAAAATATCATTTTTAACATCATATCAAGCTAGTCTTACTACAAGCTTCTATCTCTCTATATAAAACAGAGGATGTTTGTGTGTCTATCTGTCTGTGTGATACCGTTTCACTGGAGATCCATCCAACCGATTTTGACAAAACTTGGCATATACATTGTACAATGTAAGAGATAGGTTCTTCGTGAGAAAAATTGATAATTTTTAAAAAATCAATAATCAATAAAGCTGATCAAAGATCAATAAATTCAACTTTTTTTCCTCCGATTTCGTTCAAACTCGGTATGTAGGTTACTTACATCATGATGAGCTCAACGATACCCCATTTTTTTATTTCTAAACCACAGTGTTTAACGAAAAAAATGTGAAAAAACGAAAAATCGATTTCAACACAAATCGATTTCAACACAAATTTTAAACTAAATACTCCCTCAATTTTCAAGCAATCTAATACAAACTTCACTCAATTGTAGCCAACAATAAGTTGATTGTTTAACAGTCATTTAAATTGATAATTAATTCCACCCATATAGTGAAAACCTGAGTAAATAGCGAAAAATAGCGATTTTTATTGGTTTCTTTCTCATTTTTCATTGATCACGTGACCGATTTTCTTCAAACTTAACAATTGCTTTATAAATGTATCCTCTAATTAGCGCCCAAACAACTTTGGAATCTTCTGCATCTCTTCTAGATGGTTTCTTTGTTTAAGTTGCTGAATGCTGCTATAATCCTCGCCTTCAGTTCATCTTTGGTGTTGCAAGGAGTTTTGTTGATCTCTCACTCAACAGGGCCCCGCATATCATAATAATCAAAGTCTGGGGAGTTAGATGGCCAAATATAAAAGATGATGTGGTCACAGAAATTGTCTAAAAGCTATGACTGACTTCTCCTTCTTGTGTAGCATAATGCAGAGTCCTGTTGCCAGTCATAGGGTCTTCCAGAAGCCACCCTCTTGACACAGCGTAGTACTACGATTTCTGAACAAGTTACACATTAACAGAGAGTTCAAAAACAAAATAACTCAATGAGAATTGGGAAGAATATCTGGATTAATGCCATGAAAGAGTTCTTTCACTATTTACACCATTTGGACTATTATCCTCATCTTTGTAACCATATTTATTACAACGTTTTGCCCATTGTACGCTCCGGCCTTCTTCAAGTGGTTGAAGAATGTCGAACAGAACCCTTTATTCCATACACAGATGTCCCCAAGGACAAATGGCACAGTGGATAAAGGCGTTGGTTAGATCGAGTGACAGAACACAAAGAGTGTAAGTTCAATACCTGATGGTGGATAACTTAGAGAGAGGAATTAACAGGAGATAACTACTAACATGGCACGTGGAACTAGAACAGTCTACCCCAGTGAGCGAAATGAAGGGTTCAGTTTGACAATCCAACCACCTGAAGAAGGCCAGAGCATACAACGGCTGAAACGTTGTAATAAATATGGCGACAAAGACGAGGACAATAGTCCGAATAATGTAAATAGTGTACACAATACCTCATCTCAGAAATATAGACAGATACTGAAGGATCGGATAACTATGGCAACAAAGATGAGGACAATAGTCCGAATAATGTAAATAGTGTACATAATACATCATCGCAGAAATATAGACAGATATTGAAGGGTTCTTTCATGTTTGCCTTTTGGTTGATTGATTTTGTCTAGCAGCATATCAACCCCTTTCAATGCTGAAATCTAAATATTTTGAACGCAATTGTATGTCGTCATCTCCAGATAAAATGTATTGTTAGTCATTTTTCCTTTAAAATTGTGTTGTTGATAATTTTATTACAAATATAAATTGTTGGTAAGTGTTTTTATATAAAAATATATTGAAATATTTTTACAATAAAAATGTATTTTTTCTCCTTTTATAGTGCTTTGTTTTTGTTTGAGGGTTTTCTGTTTGCCCATTGCTGGAATCCTAACAGGTGCTACCACCCCAGGAGAGGGTGGATCTGGGAACAACAACAAATAAGAGGTCATTTCATGCTCCTCAAAACCACCAATCTCTTGATTAGAGGCCTTGTAACGGGATGTAGTTTACTGTCATACCCTGGGCTAATTGTCAGGGGAAAAAATTGATTGTGTTTTTACTTTGTGTTGGGTTTGCTGTGGTTTATTGATTTGAGATATATATATATATATATATATATATATATATATATATATATATATATATATATATATATATATATATTAATTATTGAATATACTTCTGGTAAGGAAAACAAATTGAGACATTCTCATTGTTTTTTCCCTTTTAGTTCATTTTTTTAATTCTTTTATTCGTTTTTAAATTTTTTAAATTTATCCTCTTTCTCTCTCTCTCTTCCATTAGTTTTTTTTTTTCCTTCTAAACTTCCTTCCTTCTTTCATTCCTTTGCGTTCTTTCTTCCTTCTAAACTTTCTTTTTTATTTTGGCCTTCCTTCCATCTGTTATTCCTTCCTTTCTGCCTTCTTTCTTTCTAAAATTCCTTCTTTCCAAAATTCTTTCATTCATTTCTGCTTTCGTTTCTTCTAAACTTCCTCTTGTCTTTCCTTAATTCCATTTAAGCTTCTTTCTTTTCTTCTTTTCTTTCTGCTTTCCTTCATTCTTATCTGATAAACATTCCTTCCTTACTTCCTTCTTTTTTCTTCCTTCCAAACTTCCTTCTTTGCCTTCCTCTTTCCTTCCTTTCTTCTTCACTTTCCTTCAACCTTTCTTTCTTCCTTCCTTTTAAAATTCCTTCCTTTCTTCCTTCATTTTAAACTTCCTACCTTCATTTCTTTCTTCTTTCTAAACTTCCTTCTTTTTTCCTTCCTTCCAAACTTCCTTCTTTGCCTTTCTCTTTCCTTACTTTCTTCTTCACTTTCCTCCTTCCTTTCTTTCTTCCTTCATTTTAAACTTCCTTCCTCCCTTTCTTCTTTGCCTTCCTTTCTTCTTCACTTTCCTCCTTTCTTCCTTTCTTCCTTTCTTCCTTCATTTCTTCCTCCCTTTTTTCTTTGCCTTCCTCTTTCCTTCCTTTCTTCTTCACTTTCCTCCTTCCTTCCTTTCTTCCTTTCTTTTAAGCTTCCTTCCTTTCTTCCTTCATTTTCAACTTCCTTCCTTCATTTCTTCCTTCTTTTTAAACTTCCTTCTTTTTTCCTTCCTTCCAAACTTCCTTCTTTGCCTTCCTCTTTCCTTCCTTTCTTTTTCACTTTCCTCCTTCCTTCCTTTCTTTTAAACTTATTTCCTTTCTTCCTTCCTTCTAAACTTCTTTCTCCCATTTTCCTTCCTTTCTTCCTTCCTTCCTTTTTCCTTCCCTTTCAACCTTTCCCACTTCTTTTCATCCTTCATTGTAAACATCCTATTATTCTCTCTTTCCTTTTTCTATCTTTAATTCCTTCTAAGCTTCTTTCTTTCCTACCTTCTTTTCTGCTTTCTTTCATTATAATCTTGTAAGCATTCCTTCCTTACTTTCTTCAAAACTTCCTTCTTATCTCTCTTCCTTTCTTCCAATCTTCTTTCCTTCAGTTCCGCCCACTCCTTACTTCCTTCTAAACTTTTTTGCTTTCATCCTTCTTTCCAAAGTTCCTTCCTTCCTTCCTTCCTTCTAAACTTCATTCCACCCTTCTTTTGCTTCTTTTCTTCTTTTCTTCTTTCCTTTTAAACTTCTTTCCTTCCTTTCTTCTTTGCTTTTCTCCTTTCTTTCTTCCTTCCTTCTAAAAGTCCTTCCTTCCTTTCGTCCTTCCTTCTAAACTTTCTTTCTCACATTTTTCCTTCCTTCCTTCTAAACTTAACCATTTCCTTTCTTCCTTCCAAACTTCCTTCCTTCCTTCCTTCATTCCTTCTTGATTTCCTTCCCTTCCTTCTCTACTTCCTTCCCTTCCTTCTCTACTTCCTTCCCTTCCTTCTCTACTTCCTTCCCTTCCCTCTCTACTTCCTTCCCTTCATTTAGATGGCAATAGAATCTCCTGTTCTTTTGTTCCACATGACAAAGAAAAGACAAACAAAAGAGAAAGGCAAAAAAAGAACAATTTATTTTCTCTTCACCTGCTCCTCCTCCTTTACTGAAAAGAAAAAAAAATTCTGTGATGAAACAAAAGATTGAAAAATTAGAAAATATGAAAAAAAAAAAAAAATAAATATTGTCAGAAATGAAAACGTAATCTATAATTTTTTTTTCAAAAGTGATTTTCAAAGTAAATTATATAAAAAAAATACATGATTTTATTAATCCAATATCTTTGTCTAGTTAGACTAGAGAAATGTTTTTTGTTTTTAATTTTCAGCTTAGAAAAACAAAAAAGAGAAATTGTTTACTCAAAGTGTTTTCCAGCATTTCTCCCAGACTGAGAATGGTGAAAAATTAAAAAAAAAAATGTACTTTGGATAATGGACTCATTCAGCCATTTTTTCATCCTGTTGTCTACCTTCATATTCTATGGTGCATCAATTTTGGAACTGAGCAAATGATGCTGTTTTTGTGTGCCATGTCATCTCAGGACTTGAGCAAAAATGACTCTCCACAACTTCCTGTCTTTTGATTCTTAAAATAATTTTTAATCATTTACTATCTCTCCTTGTCCTTTTTTTTGTCATCTATTTAATAAACTACCATAATTTCCGGCTTACAAGACACACTTTTCTCCCTAAAAATATCCAGAAAAATATGTGTGTGTCTTCGAAGATGAATTTAAGGCATCAATTAAGCTTGGATGGTCACCTAATTGCCTTGACTGATAGGGACATGGATTTGTATGTTAAGTCATTATACTATAATGTTAGCTATCTATTCAATTCAGCCTTTTATATTTTTGTTTTAAACATTTCACCCCAAGCAAGGTGGGAAGCCACTCGCACGTAAAGTGTTTCAGAGTAGGAGCAAAAACAAAGAGGAGTGATAGAGGAAAGGATGATGAGAAGGATAGGGGATAGATCAAGGCATCTGGAGACTTCGATTGACATTACAGTTGAATAGTTGGAGATTATAGCTATCAGGGAAACAGGAAGAGGAGAGGGATTTCCACAGGCGAGAGGTGTGAAACATGAAGCTATTGGATTAGAAGAGATGGCTACATTTAACAGTTTCGACGGTGAAAGGGTGTGATCGAGATGCCAGCCTAGTAGAACGCTTAAATTCATGAAGTCTGAGAATCAGCTAAAGCAACTCATCAGAGCAGTTACCATGAAAGTATTTGTAAAAAAGACAGAGGGAGGTGACGTCATGTCTTTGAGAGAGCGACTGCAGACGTGATGCTAGATCAGGGCCAATTACATTGCATATCCGTCTCTGGATTTTATCAAGGACCTTGAGACAAACAGAAGGGGCTCCAAACCATATATGGCAGCAATATTCCATGCAAGGGCGAATGGTTGATTTATAGATTTGAAGGATTGACTCTGGCAAGAAAAATATGATGTGATTGAGATGTACATTCAGAGCTGGTATTGAATCGTGAGGAACAGATTTTTAGTTTAAATATATATATATAATTATTTTAGGATATTAAAAACAAAACATTGCCTGAGAAGACACATTTGTAGTGTTGAAACATAATGATAGCTGTGTAGTGATTTTTAACATGTTTTTATTTTAATATCCTAAAATAAATAATATTTAGCTATATTATATATTGAGCCCACTTTTTAAATTAAATGTTTCAGATAGTGGAATTATACTCCATTTGTCCTCATTTCACCTGTATATATATATATATATATATATTAAGAAATATATTATTAAGGTGTGCTATATTTATGGGATAAAATGCTCAATATCAGAGATAGGGCATGTATAAATATAAAAGTTAATGTGGCCTGAGAATTAATATCATCATCTGCTTAAATTTTACACTTCAACCCTACCTTGACTTGATCTCTTTCTAAAAGTAACTGATATGTTGATACAAATTGTTAACCCTTATTTAAAAAATTGCTCTAGCCATTTCCATAGTAATTAATTTTACAAATGAATATGCTTATAAAGACACAAAAATTTCAAGATTAGTTATTCCAAAAATTTTGCTTGAAGATGAAACAGAGCTTGATGCTTTAATTCAATCTATTTCTAATAATTAATTTGAAGTTTTCAGCTCTTGTTTTTGAAGCATGAGACCTCTTATGTAGCAAAGTAATCATATTTTTAAAAAAATAATTATATATATGATTTCTATAGTTTATAAAGTAGAGTAGATAAGTTGGTCAATAAAACAAAGTCAAATGAAAGGGTACCGATGAAATCAGTACAAAAAAACATTTATTAATATTAACCAGGTGATAAAAATAAAGCATGGAGATCGAGATACCAAGTTTGGAATTTTTGAACAAGCCTGTGTTCTTCATCAGTGGATGCGGAAAATAAACAGAGTGATGCTGGAAACTATTCAACATTAGTTTTCTGAGCTGGGCAGATTCCACTTGTAGTTGGAATTATCAGAAAAACTCCATACCCTGTCTGATTTTTCATGTGCAAAACTTAATATGAAAATTTTTCAGTTTATTTTTGCTTTGTTTTTGTCTAGCAATGATTATCCTTAAAGAATTCTTTGCCCCTTTTTATGATATTTTTTCCTCTCTCTCTCTTTTTCTTTTTTCCTTTTTCTTTTTTTTTTCTCTACTATATATATATATATATATATATATATATATATATATATGTGTGTGTATATAAAGAAATGATTATATATATATATATATATATATATATTTATAAAGAAATGATTTATACAAAGAATTGAGTAACAATGTTAATGTGATTAATGGTGAAATCACTTCACTAACAGGATTTAATGAGACATTAACTTACTATCAATTCCTTGAATAATAAAATCCTTAAATTCAAGTTGTTGTCAGATGAACGACACATACCAAATACTTTTGACAATTTCAAATTGTCATCTTAAATATATGTTTTGGAGCATGCGATGTCAAGACTCTAGAGTTCTTGTTCAAATTGATTAAATGAGAAATTTGAATTTTGAAATTTTCTTGTTATATGTATTTATCTGTTTAAGTGAAATGGACTTAGTATAATCCAATTAGCAGAGTAAAAATGTCTTAGTAGTTTTCCAAAGAATTTAATGAGACATTAACATACTATCAATTCTTTGAATAATAAGATCCTTATATTCGAGTTGTTGTCATGCCAAGTACTTTCAACAATTTCAAATTGTCAACTTCAGCACACAATTTTCCCATACAGAGGCAAACATTAAAACGAAATATGTGTAGACCAAAAGATGTTTTTTTTTAATTATGCTATTTACTGAAGTTGGAATAAAATGTCTAAATATGTTTTTTAAATTATGCTTATTGATAGACAACAGTAAAAGGTGAAATTTTTTGTCATTTAAATTGTTCGATAGAAAGAAAAAAACAGAGTTAGGTGGGTACGGTGTGTGATTAATGAGTGCCTTGACACCAGAAATTTGTATGCCATAATGCTTAGCACTATTTACATTATTTGGACTATTATCCTCATCTTTGTCGCCATATTTATCACAATGTTTCGGCCATTGTACACTCAGGCTGTCTTCAGGTGGTTGGAATGTCAAACTTAACCTTTTATTTTGCTCACTGGTGTAGAGTGTTCTAGTTCCAGGTGCTATGTCTAATGAATGTAAGTTATCAGTTATCTTCTGTTAATTCCCCTCTCCAAGTTCTCCACTGCCTTAACCAGGTATTGAACTCACACTCCTTGGGTCCACTCACTGGATTTAACTAACGCCTTTCTCCACTGTGCCATGTGTCCTTGTGTCTCAGTAACCAATATTATATGTTCTCATATTGCAATTTTTGCTGTTATCATTCGTTTATGGGCTCTGAAATATAGACACATACTGAATGATCGGATAAATATGGCAACAAAGATGAGGACAATAGTCCGAATAATGTAAATAGTGTACATAATACCTCATCTCAGAAATATAGACAGATACTGCAAGGTTGGATAAATATGGCAACAAAGATGATGAAAATAGTCCAAATAATGTAATGTAAATAATATACATAATACGTCATCTCAGAAATATAGACAGATACTGAAGGATCAGATAAATATGGCAACAAAGATGAGGACAATAGTCTGAAACATGTAAATAGTGTACATAATACGTCATCTCAGAAATATAGACAGATACTGAAGGATTGGATAAATATGGCAACAAAGATGAGGACAATAATCTGAAACATGTAAATAGTGTATATAATACCTCATCTCAGAAATATAGACAGATACTGAAGGATTGGATAAATATGGCAACAAAGATGAGGACAATAATCTGAAACATGTAAATAGTGTACATAATACGTCATCTCAGAAATATAGACAGATACTGAAGGATTGGATAAATATGGCTACAAAGATGAGGACAATAGTCCAATTAATGTAAATAGTAATCTCCTGCCCCTTTGACTTCTCTGCCCTTTCCAGAAAGCATTTTTACGCATCCTCGCATTGTTTCACTTCTCTGGTAAATCGTATATTCTTTCACTTGTTGAAAAGTTCTCACCTCAACCTCAAATTAGAACAACTTGGAAACGTAATCATAGATCCGATTCTATAGATTTCACTCCCTCTTCATCTCACAGGAATCAAGAAACACATTAGCTCAACAAAACATGCCTTCTTTTCAATCCCTGCAACATTTCTCGTATGGTCATCTATGAGGAGACTTCTTGGAGTAAGTTATCCGAATCCATTGCGAATGGTTGTCAATTTCAAGACTTGTTCAGTATCTTGAATTTGCCATTTTGAAACTCACAGGACTGCTGATAAGTTGTCATAAAGCTGATAGTTTGCTTGTGGAATCGCTTCACTGATTTCCGACACTGATTTGATTGGAACTCAGATTGACATTGAAGCCAGACAAGTTTTCCACGTCTCATCAGAAATCAATTTTTACTGACATTGCGAATTCTTTGATGTGAGGGAATCTGAAGAATTTGAAGGCTGGGAACTGTTCGAAAGATACATAGACTTGAAAGCATTCATAAACATCCCCTTGTCTGCAACTTCGAAAAGTTTCTCTAGTGCTCAAGAACACATTACCAAAAGTAATATTATTAATAATAATATTCATAACAATAACAATAATAATAATTACAAGAGAAAGAATTAGTAACTGAATAATAATAATAATAAGATTGATAATAATACTGATAAAAACAATAATAATAATAATAATAATAATAATAATAATAATAATAATAATAATAACAAAGAAAGTTTTCATTGAAAGAAATTGATTTATTTCCCCCTTCAAGAGCAGAATGTTTTTGGCAAAAATTAAACCTGATGGAAGTATATTTAAATTTCTATATTATATATATATATATATATATATATATATATATATATATATATATATATATATATATATATATCTATCTATATATATATATATATATATATATATATATATATATATATATATATATGATCAATATATATATCAGACTGATATATATATATATATATATATATATATATATATATATATATATATATATATGTATTGATGTATTGATACTTATGGTTAGTAATATTTTTGTTGTAAATTTATTTCATTTGATGTTATGAAATATATGAAATATACATTTTATGTAAATTTTCACATATATATATATATATATATATATATTACCAAAATTGATGAGACAGACAACCAATAATATTGTCCACCAAAATAGGTTATTCCCCATATGTGGAAATTTTGGATTTATTGGTTTATTAAATATATATGGGAATAAGACAAAAAAGATAAGGAAACTGGTCCCAAAAAATCAATGTATAATAGTCAGAACACCATGTTTTAAAAATGCAGATAGAAAGAAGGCCAGAAGGGACAGCATATGAAATATTGAACCCTGTCTTATCACTGATAGGATTTATTAAACAAATCCATCCAAACTTTCATTCCCTCTAATGATTACATATATAGTGACATAGCAAATACTAAAAGCATAGATAGAAATTCATTGGAAATGATTTTACTATAGGAATGCATTGCAAATTATTTACTAGCCATTTATATAAGCTGTCTTATCACTGATAGGATTTATTAAAGAAATCCATCCAAACTTTCATTCCCTCTAATGATTACATATATAGTGACATAGCAAATAATAAAGAAGAAAGGGATTGTCAGTGGTCAGGAATGAATGCAAGCATTACTGATAGAATAGGTCTATTATATGTATAATGTAAATGCATTGCTAATGATTTTACTATAGGAATGCATTGAAAATCAGGAAGAAAGGGATTGTCAGTGGTCAGGAATGAATGCAAGCATTACTGATAGAATAGGTCTATTATATGTATAATGTAAATGCATTGCTAATGATTTTACTATAGGAATGCATTGAAAATCAGGAAGAAAGGGATTGTCAGTGGTCAGGAATGAATGCAAGCATTACTGATAAAATAGGGCTATTATATGTATAATGTAAATGCATTTCTAATGATTTTACTATAGGAATGCATTGAAAATGAGGAAGAAAGGGATTGTCAATGGTCAGGAATGAATGCAAGCATTACTCATAGAATACGGCTATTATATGAATGATAATTTAATTTTAATGTCTTCTTTATTCCCTGTTATCATTTTGTCATCAAAAACTTAAACCCTAAAATTTCCGATTCTCAATTCATGAATATAAAACAAAGTTTAAGACTATGAAATGGGATTTGAAATTTGTTATCATCTTTTGCAAATGACTGAGACATTCTCTAAAGAAATTGCTTTTCCTCTGTCCTTTCAAGAATTTAATAATTCTTCGTCCTCGCATGTTTTCAGTCAGCCTTCATCATGCCTTGAAAAATATTCAACTATCTGATGTTGGGGTGATTAAACAAGGTGATTGTCATGTCCTTTTCTCATGAATCTTTATAAACTGTTGCATATTCATGAGATTCATAAATATTCATGAACTGACTCTCTCTTTCTCTTTTCTCTTTCTCTCTGACACATGCATATACAAACAGACATAAAAACATGCATACAGCTACATAGACAAACACTGATATATATGCATATACGCATTCATATATACATATGCATGAATACAAACATGAATCATTAAATACAAAGCCTGATGCAGTCTTTTGCAGAATTCGGATTTGGAATTCTAATGTTTTGTTTAGCTGTTTAATGGAACAGTATTGGATTAAGTGCATTGACAAGGAAAGTTTTATAAGCTCTCATCATTGTTGCTACACTCTCAGTCAATGATGAGAGCTTATAGAACAGGAAACATTTTAAAACAGGTTCTTTTATCAATATTTGCATGTCTGATAGAAAATTTTGAAACCATAAAGACACTGCATGATATTCCTTCAAATGGGAGACATTCCTTAGAAGCTGAGTGCACACATTAAGTTTTGGCTGCTTTGTCAATAATTTGATCAAACGTGCAACCTTCGTTGTACAACAAAATGGAGGATGAATTGAAAATTTGTTTTAATTTCATAAACTCCATTCCATAGCCATTTGTTTCAAAATATATGTTGTTGTTTTTCACAATTGCTTACTTTGCATTATAATGGCTTTAAAATTTCTGTTCATTCATTTTTACCCTATTGGGTTGGTGCATAATTATCAGGCGTTATAATGGCTTTAAAATTTCTGTTCATTCATTTTTACCCTATTGGTTTGGTGCATAATTATCAGGCGTTATAATGGCTTTAAAATTTCTGTTCATTCATTTTTACCCTATTGGGTTGGTGCATAATTATCAGGCGTTATAATGGCTTTAAAATTTCTGTTCATTCATTTTTACCCTATTGGGTTGGTGCATAATTATCAGGCGTTATAATGGCTTTAAAATTTCTGTTCATTCATTTTTACCCTATTGGTTTGGTGCATAATTATCAGGCGTTATAATGGCTTTAAAATTTCTGTTCATTCATTTTTACCCTATTGGTTTGGTGCATAATTATCAGGCGTTATAATGGCTTTAAAATTTCTGTTCATTCATTTTTACCCTATTGGGTTGGTGCATAATTATCAGGCGTTATAATGGCTTTAAAATTTCTGTTCATTCATTTTTACCCTATTGGGTTGGTGCATAATTATCAGGCGTTATAATGGCTTTAAAATTTCTGTTCATTCATTTTTACCCTATTGGTTTGGTGCATAATTATCAGGCGTTATAATGGCTTTAAAATTTCTGTTCATTCATTTTTACCCTATTGGGTTGGTGCATAATTATCAGGCGTTATAATGGCTTTAAAATTTCTGTTCATTCATTTTTACCCTATTGGTTTGGTGCATAATTATCAGGCGTTATAATGGCTTTAAAATTTCTGTTCATTCATTTTTACCCTATTGGTTTGGTGCATAATTATCAGGCGTTATAATGGCTTTAAAATTTCTGTTCATTCATTTTTACCCTATTGGGTTGGTGCATAATTATCAGGCGTTATAATGGCTTTAAAATTTCTGTTCATTCATTTTTACCCTATTGGTTTGGTGCATAATTATCAGGCGTTATAATGGCTTTAAAATTTCTGTTCATTCATTTTTACCCTATTGGTTTGGTGCATAATTATCAGGCGTTATAATGGCTTTAAAATTTCTGTTCATTCATTTTTACCCTATTGGTTTGGTGCATAATTATCAGGCGTTATAATGGCTTTAAAATTTCTGTTCATTCATTTTTACCCTATTGGGTTGGTGCATAATTATCAGGCGTTATAATGGCTTTAAAATTTCTGTTCATTCATTTTTACCCTATTGGTTTGGTGCATAATTATCAGGCGTTATAATGGCTTTAAAATTTCTGTTCATTCATTTTTACCCTATTGGTTTGGTGCATAATTATCAGGCGTTATAATGGCTTTAAAATTTCTGTTCATTCATTTTTACCCTATTGGGTTGGTGCATAATTATCAGGCGTTATAATGGCTTTAAAATTTCTGTTCATTCATTTTTACCCTATTGGGTTGGTGCATAATTATCAGGCGTTATAATGGCTTTAAAATTTCTGTTCATTCATTTTTACCCTATTGGGTTGGTGCATAATTATCAGGCGTTATAATGGCTTTAAAATTTCTGTTCATTCATTTTTACCCTATTGGGTTGGTGCATAATTATCAGGCGTTATAATGGCTTTAAAATTTCTGTTCATTCATTTTTACCCTATTGGGTTGGTGCATAATTATCAGGCGTTATAATGGCTTTAAAATTTCTGTTCATTCATTTTTACCCTATTGGGTTGGTGCATAATTATCAGGCGTTATAATGGCTTTAAAATTTCTGTTCATTCATTTTTACCCTATTGGGTTGGTGCATAATTATCAGGCGTTATAATGGCTTTAAAATTTCTGTTCATTCATTTTTACCCTATTGGGTTGGTGCATAATTATCAGGCGTTATAATGGCTTTAAAATTTCTGTTCATTCATTTTTACCCTATTGGTTTGGTGCATAATTATCAGGCGTTATAATGGCTTTAAAATTTCTGTTCATTCATTTTTACCCTATTGGGTTGGTGCATAATTATCAGGCGTTATAATGGCTTTAAAATTTCTGTTCATTCATTTTTACCCTATTGGTTTGGTGCATAATTATCAGGCGTTATAATGGCTTTAAAATTTCTGTTCATTCATTTTTACCCTATTGGTTTGGTGCATAATTATCAGGCGTTATAATGGCTTTAAAATTTCTGTTCATTCATTTTTACCCTATTGGTTTGGTGCATAATTATCAGGCGTTATAATGGCTTTAAAATTTCTGTTCATTCATTTTTACCCTATTGGGTTGGTGCATAATTATCAGGCGTTATAATGGCTTTAAAATTTCTGTTCATTCATTTTTACCCTATTGGGTTGGTGCATAATTATCAGGCGTTATAATGGCTTTAAAATTTCTGTTCATTCATTTTTACCCTATTGGTTTGGTGCATAATTATCAGGCGTTATAATGGCTTTAAAATTTCTGTTCATTCATTTTTACCCTATTGGGTTGGTGCATAATTATCAGGCGTTATAATGGCTTTAAAATTTGTCATCATTTATTTTCTCCCTATCTATATATATATATATATATATATATATGTGTGTGTGTGTGTGAGAAAAGTGTGTGTATATAAATATAAACATATATATATACATATATATATATATATATATATATTTTATTTATATATTATATGCACGGTACTTATTAGAAAGAAACTCAATATCAGAGACAGAGCTAACATATTTGGTTGGACTGATGTGAGTTTGTCGGACGTTCGCAAAAGCATGAAAACCAGGGTCACAAACTCACATCAATCCAGCCATATCTATATCTATATCTATCTATCTATCTATCTATCTATCTATCTATCTATCTATATATATATATATATATGGAGCACAAATATATATACACATATTGGACAAAACAAATTGACTACTCACAAGCACACACACAAACACTACACAACATAGGAAGAGTGTGTATGTGTATGCATGTATATATGTATGTATATATATGTATATTTCTGTGTGTATATATATGTATGTATATATGTGTATACTAATTCTTTATAATAAGGCAGTATGTATGTATGGAGAGGGGAATATACATATACATACTAACAAAAACAGATACAATACAAAAAATGGAAATAAATCTAAGAACACACAGGGGTCATTAAAAGATAAGAATACAGATGTCTTTTCACACCTTTTCTCAGAACAATCTTAATTGTTTTATTCCACTTCAAGCAGAAGAACTTTCTCACTGCCAGTTCAAGAAAGACATTTGTGTCACTACTACACAAAAAAGAGAATGTCTAACGTTGAGAATGTTTAAGAAAAATTAATTCATTTTAAAAATATGTGGAAATATCTACACTTTGCTTGAAGAAGGTTGAGAGATTCAAAACACATGTTGCAAAATTATGTAAAATAAAGGGTAATATATATATTTCAAAAAATCCACATTGCAACCAAAAACGTTTGCGGTATCTCATATCTAATTCATATATATATATATATATATATATATATATATATATATATATATATATATATATATTTAACCATCACAAGATTTTTTTGTTAAACAATAATTACTAGGAGAAAAGCATTGTAATATTTGGTAGAAGTAGTTGCGGATCTATCACGTGTTATTTTTTAAACATCTAGAAAATAACAATGATAATTCCCTTCATCACTCCCTTAAATTCAAATACCAGGAAAAAGCCAGTGTAAAAATATTTTCACAAAAGTTCACAGCTCTATGTGAAATTAGATATTGGATCCAAATAATATCCGACAACAGTTGGATATACACGTGCATCTACGCACACCCATACATTGTAAGTAAAACCCTGTCGAAAGCTTTCAACATGTCCAAAGCAACAGGCTGAGCTTCACCATTCTTATCGCTTGGTAGACTCTTTCCACAATGATAATATAATTTGGCCGGAGACACTGTAACTTTTTAACTTGCGAAGAAGACCTGTATCCAAAACCCTGTCGAAAGCTTTCAACATGTCCAAAGCAACAGGCTGAGCTTCACCATTCTTATCGCTTGGTAGACTCTTTCCACAATGATAATATAATTTGGCCGGAGACACTGTAACTTTTTATCTTGTGAAGAAGACCTTTATGCGAAACCCTGTCGAAAGCTTTAAACATGTCCAGAGCAACAGGCTGAGCTTCACCATTCTTATCGCTTGGTAGACTCTTTCCACAATGATAATATCATTTGGCCGGAGACACTGTAACTTTATAACTTGTAAAGAAAACCTGTATGCGAAACCCTGTCGAAAGCTTTAAACATGTCCAGAGCAACAGGCTGAGCTTCACCATTCTTATCGCTTGGTAGACTCTTTCCACAATGATAATATAATTTGGCCGGAGACACTGTAACTTTTTATCTTGTGAAGAAGACCTTTATGCGAAACCCTGTCGAAAGCTTTAAACATGTCCAGAGCAACAGGCTGAGCTTCACCATTCTTATCGCTTGGTAGACTCTTTCCACAATGATAATATCATTTGGCCGGAGACACTGTAACTTTATAACTTGTAAAGAAAACCTGTATGCGAAACCCTGTCGAAAGCTTTAAACATGTCCAGAGCAACAGGCTGAGCTTCACCATTCTTATCGCTTGGTAGACTCTTTCCACAATGATAATATAATTTGGCCGGAGACACTGTAACTTTTTATCTTGTGAAGAAGACCTTTATGCGAAACCCTGTCGAAAGCTTTAAACATGTCCAGAGCAACAGGCTGAGCTTCACCATTCTTATCGCTTGGTAGACTCTTTCCACAATGATAATATCATTTGGCCGGAGACACTGTAACTTTATAACTTGTAAAGAAAACCTGTATGCGAAACCCTGTCGAAAGCTTTAAACATGTCCAGAGCAACAGGCTGAGCTTCACCATTCTTATCGCTTGGTAGACTCTTTCCACAATGATAATATCATTTGGCCGGAGACACTGTAACTTTATAACTTGTAAAGAAAACCTGTATGCGAAACCCTGTCGAAAGCTTTAAACATGTCCAGAGCAACAGGCTTAGCTTCACCATTCTTATCGCTTGGTAGACTCTTTCCACAATGATAATATAATTTGGCCGGAGACACTGTAACTTTTTAACTTGTGAAGAAGACCTGTATGCCAAACCCTGTCGAAAGCTTTCAACATGTCCAAAGCAACAGCCTGAGCTTCACCATTCTTATCGCTTGGTAGACTCTTTCCACAATGATAATATCATTTGGCCGGAGACACTGTAACTTTCTAACTTGGGAAGAAGACCTGTATGCCAAACCCTGTCGAAAGCTTTCAACATGTCCAAAGCAACAGGCTGTGCTTCACCATTCTTATCGCTTGGAAGACTCTTTCCACAATGATAATATAATTTGGCCGGATACACTGTAACTTTTTAACTTGAGAAGAAGACCCGTATCCGAAACTCTGTCGAAAGCTTTCAACACGTCCAAAGCCACAGGCTGAGCTTCACCATTCTTATCGCTTGGTAGACTCTTTCCACAATGATACTATAATTTGGCCGGAGACACTGTAACTTTTTAACTTGCGAAGAAGACCTGTATCCAAAACCCTGTCGAAAGCTTTCAACATGTCCAAAGCAACAGGCTGAGCTTCACCATTCTTATCGCTTGGTAGACTCTTTCCACAATGATAATATAATTTGGCCGGAGACACTGTAACTTTTTATCTTGTGAAGAAGACCTTTATGCGAAACCCTGTCGAAAGCTTTAAACATGTCCAGAGCAACAGGCTGAGCTTCACCATTCTTATCGCTTGGTAGACTCTTTCCACAATGATAATATAATTTGGCCGGAGACACTGTAACTTTCTAACTTGTGAAGAAAACCTGTATGCGAAACCCTGTCGAAAGCTTTTAACATGTCCCAAGCAACAGGCTTAGCTTCACCATTCTTATCGCTTGGTAGACTCTTTCCACAATGATAATATAATTTGGCCGGAGACACTGTAACTTTTTAACTTGCGAAGAAGACCTCTATCCAAAACCCTGTCGAAAGCTTTCAACATGTCCAAAGCAACAGGCTGTGCTTCACCATTCTTATCGCTTGGAAGACTCTTTCCACAATGATAATATAATTTGGCCGGATACACTGTAACTTTTTAACTTGAGAAGAAGACCCGTATCCGAAACTCTGTCGAAAGCTTTCAACACGTCCAAAGCCACAGGCTGAGCTTCACCATTCTTATCGCTTGGTAGACTCTTTCCACAATGATACTATAATTTGGCCGGAGACACTGTAACTTTTTAACTTGCGAAGAAGACCTGTATCCAAAACCCTGTCGAAAGCTTTCAACATGTCCAAAGCAACAGGCTGAGCTTCACCATTCTTATCGCTTGGTAGACTCTTTCCACAATGATAATATAATTTGGCCGGAGACACTGTAACTTTTTATCTTGTGAAGAAGACCTTTATGCGAAACCCTGTCGAAAGCTTTAAACATGTCCAGAGCAACAGGCTGAGCTTCACCATTCTTATCGCTTGGTAGACTCTTTCCACAATGATAATATCATTTGGCCGGAGACACTGTAACTTTCTAACTTGTGAAGAAAACCTGTATGCGAAACCCTGTCGAAAGCTTTTAACATGTCCCAAGCAACAGGCTTAGCTTCACCATTCTTATCGCTTGGTAGACTCTTTCCACAATGATAATATAATTTGGCCGGAGACACTGTAACTTTTTAACTTGCGAAGAAGACCTCTATCCAAAACCCTGTCGAAAGCTTTCAACATGTCCAAAGCAACAGGCTTAGCTTCACCATTCTTATCGCTTGGTAGACTCTTTCCACAATGATAATATCATTTGGCCGGAGATACTGTAACTTTCTAACTTGTGAAGAAAACTGTATGCGAAACCCTGTCGAAAGCTTTCAACATGTCCCAAGCAACAGGCTTAGCTTCACCATTCTTATCGCTTGGTAGACTCTTTCCACAATGATAATATAATTTGGCCGGAGACACTGTAACTTTTTAACTTGTGAAGAAGACCTGTATGCCAAACCCTGTCGAAAGCTTTCAACATGTCCAAAGCAACAGCCTGAGCTTCACCATTCCTATCGCTTGGTAGACTCTTCCCACAATGATAATATAATTTGGCCGGAGACACTGTAACTTTTTAACTTGGGAAGAAGACCTGTATGCCAAACCCTGTCGAAAGCTTTCAACATGTCCAAAGCAACAGGCTGTGCTTCACCATTCTTATCGCTTGGAAGACTCTTTCCACAATGATAATATAATTTGGCCGGATACACTGTAACTTTTTAACTTGAGAAGAAGACCCGTATCCGAAACTCTGTAGAAAGCTTTCAACACGTCTAAAGCCACAGGCTGAGCTTCACCATTCTTATCGCTTGGTGGACTCTTTCCAAAATGATAATATCATTTGGCCGGAGACACTGTAACTTTCTAACTTGGGAAGAAGACCTGTATGCCAAACCCTGTCGAAAGCTTTCAACATGTCCAAAGCAACAGGCTGTGCTTCACCATTCTTATCGCTTGGAAGACTCTTTCCACAATGATAATATAATTTGGCCGGATACACTGTAACTTTTTAACTTGAGAAGAAGACCCGTATCCGAAACTCTGTCGAAAGCTTTCAACACGTCCAAAGCCACAGGCTGAGCTTCACCATTCTTATCGCTTGGTAGACTCTTTCCACAATGATAATATAATTTGGCCGGAGACACTGTAACTTTTTAACTTGCGAAGAAGACCTGTATCCAAAACCCTGTCGAAAGCTTTCAACATGTCCAAAGCAACAGGCTGACCTTCACCATTCTTATCGCTTGGTAGACTCTTTCCACAATGATAATATAATTTGGCCGGAGACACTGTAACTTTTTATCTTGTGAAGAAGACCTTTATGCGAAACCCTGTCGAAAGCTTTAAACATGTCCAGAGCAACAGGCTGAGCTTCACCATTCTTATCGCTTGGTAGACTCTAATCCACAATGATAATATCATTTGGCCGGAGACACTGTAACTTTATAACTTGTAAAGAAAACCTGTATGCGAAACCCTGTCGAAAGCTTTAAACATGTCCAGAGCAACAGGCTGAGCTCCACCATTCTTATCGCTTGGTAGACTCTTTCCACAATGATAATATAATTTGGCCGGATACACTGTAACTTTTTTAACTTGAGAAGAAGACCTGTATCCAAAATCCTGTCGAAAGCTTTCAACATGTCCAAAGCAACAGGCTGAGCTTCACCATTCTTATCGCTTGGTAGACTCTTTCCACAATGATAATATAATTTGGCCGGAGACACTGTAACTTTTTATCTTGTGAAGAAGACCTTTATGCGAAACCCTGTCGAAAGCTTTAAACATGTCCAGAGCAACAGGCTGAGCTTCACCATTCTTATCGCTTGGTAGACTCTTTCCACAATGATAATATCATTTGGCCGGAGACACTGTAACTTTCTAACTTGTGAAGAAAACCTGTATGCGAAACCCTGTCGAAAGCTTTCAACATGTCCCAAGCAACAGGCTTAGCTTCACCATTCTTATCGCTTGGTAGACTCTTTCCACAATGATAATATAATTTGGCCGGAGACACTGTAACTTTTTAACTTGCGAAGAAGACCTCTATCCAAAACCCTGTCGAAAGCTTTCAACATGTCCAAAGCAACAGGCTGTGCTTCACCATTCTTATCGCTTGGAAGACTCTTTCCACAATGATAATATAATTTGGCCGGATACACTGTAACTTTTTAACTTGAGAAGAAGACCCGTATCCGAAACTCTGTCGAAAGCTTTCAACACGTCCAAAGCCACAGGCTGAGCTTCACCATTCTTATCGCTTGGTGGACTCTTTCCAAAATGATAATATCATTTGGCCAGAGACACTGTAACTTTTTAACTTGTGAAGAAGACCTGTATGCCAAACCCTGTCGAAAGCTTTCAACATGTCCAAAGCAACAGGTTGTGCTTCACCATTCTTATCGCTTGGAAGACTCTTTCCACAATGATAATATAATTTGGCCGGATACACTGTAACTTTTTAACTTGAGAAGAAGACCCGTATCCGAAACTCTGTCGAAAGCTTTCAACATGTCCAAAGCCACAGGCTGAGCTTCACCATTCTTATCGCTTGGTGGACTCTTTCCAAAATGATAATATCATTTGGCCAGAGACACTGTAACTTTCTAACTTGTGAAGAAAACTGTATGCGAAACCCTGTCGAAAGCTTTCAACATGTCCCAAGCAACAGGCTTAGCTTCACCATTCTTATCGCTTGGTAGACTCTTTCCACAATGATAATATAATTTGGCCGGAGACACTGTAACTTTTTAACTTGTGAAGAAGACCTGTATGCCAAACCCTGTCGAAAGCTTTCAACATGTCCAAAGCAACAGCCTGAGCTTCACCATTCTTATCGCTTGGTAGACTCTTCCCACAATGATAATATAATTTGGCCGGAGACACTGTAACTTTTTAACTTGGGAAGAAGACCTGTGCCAAACCCTGTCGAAAGCTTTCAACATGTCCAAAGCAACAGGCTGTGCTTCACCATTCTTATCGCTTGGAAGACTCTTTCCACAATGATAATATAATTTGGCCGGATACACTGTAACTTTTTAACTTGAGAAGAAGACCCGTATCCGAAACTCTGTCGAAAGCTTTCAACACGTCCAAAGCCACAGGCTGAGCTTCACCATTCTTATCGCTTGGTGGACTCTTTCCAAAATGATAATATCATTTGGCCAGAGACACTGTAAGTTTTAACTTGTGAAGAAGACCTGTATGCCAAACCCTGTCGAAAGCTTTCAACATGTCCAAAGCAACAGGTTGTGCTTCACCATTCTTATCGCTTGGAAGACTCTTTCCACAATGATAATATAATTTGGCCGGATACACTGTAACTTTTTAACTTGAGAAGAAGACCCGTATCCGAAACTCTGTCGAAAGCTTTCAACATGTCCAAAGCCACAGGCTGAGCTTCACCATTCTTATCGCTTGGTGGACTCTTTCCAAAATGATAATATCATTTGGCCAGAGACACTGTAACTATCTAACTTGTGAAGAAGACCTGTATGCCAAACCCTGTCGAAAGCTTTCAACATGTCCAAAGCAACAGCCTGAGCTTCACCATTCTTATCGCTTGGTAGAATCTTTCCACAATGATAATATAATTTGGCCGGAGACACTGTAACTTTTTAACTTGTGAAGAAGACCTGTATGCCAAACCATGTCGAAAGCTTTCAACATGTCCAAAGCAACAGGCTGTGCTTCACCATTCTTATCGCTTGGAAGACTCTTTCCACAATGATAATATAATTTGGCCGGATACACTGTAACTTTTTAACTTGAGAAGAAGACCCGTATGCGAAACTCTGTCGAAAGCTTTCAACACGTCCAAAGCCACAGGCTGAGCTTCACCATTCTTATCGCTTGGTGGACTCTTTCCAAAATGATAATATCATTTGGCCAGAGACACTGTAACTTTCTAACTTGTGAAGAAGACCTGTATGCCAAACCCTGTCGAAAGCTTTCAACATGTCCAAAGCAACAGCCTGAGCTTCACCATTCTTATCGCTTGGTAGACTCTTCCCACAATGATAATATAATTTGGCCGGAGACACTGTAACTTTTTAACTTGGGAAGAAGACCTGTGCCAAACCCTGTCGAAAGCTTTCAACATGTCCAAAGCAACAGGCTGTGCTTCACCATTCTTATCGCTTGGAAGACTCTTTCCACAATGATAATATAATTTGGCCGGATACACTGTAACTTTTTAACTTGAGAAGAAGACCCGTATCCGAAACTCTGTCGAAAGCTTTCAACACGTCCAAAGCCACAGGCTGAGCTTCACCATTCTTATCGCTTGGTGGACTCTTTCCAAAATGATAATATCATTTGGCCAGAGACACTGTAAGTTTTAACTTGTGAAGAAGACCTGTATGCCAAACCCTGTCGAAAGCTTTCAACATGTCCAAAGCAACAGGTTGTGCTTCACCATTCTTATCGCTTGGAAGACTCTTTCCACAATGATAATATAATTTGGCCGGATACACTGTAACTTTTTAACTTGAGAAGAAGACCCGTATCCGAAACTCTGTCGAAAGCTTTCAACATGTCCAAAGCCACAGGCTGAGCTTCACCATTCTTATCGCTTGGTGGACTCTTTCCAAAATGATAATATCATTTGGCCAGAGACACTGTAACTATCTAACTTGTGAAGAAGACCTGTATGCCAAACCCTGTCGAAAGCTTTCAACATGTCCAAAGCAACAGCCTGAGCTTCACCATTCTTATCGCTTGGTAGAATCTTTCCACAATGATAATATAATTTGGCCGGAGACACTGTAACTTTTTAACTTGTGAAGAAGACCTGTATGCCAAACCATGTCGAAAGCTTTCAACATGTCCAAAGCAACAGGCTGTGCTTCACCATTCTTATCGCTTGGAAGACTCTTTCCACAATGATAATATAATTTGGCCGGATACACTGTAACTTTTTAACTTGAGAAGAAGACCCGTATGCGAAACTCTGTCGAAAGCTTTCAACACGTCCAAAGCCACAGGCTGAGCTTCACCATTCTTATCGCTTGGTGGACTCTTTCCAAAATGATAATATCATTTGGCCAGAGACACTGTAACTTTCTAACTTGTGAAGAAGACCTGTATGCCAAACCCTATCGAAAGCTTTCAACATGTCCAAAGCAACAGGCTGAGCTTCACCATTCTTATCGCTTGGTAGACTCTTTCCACAATGATAATATAATTTGGCCGGAGACACTGTAACTTTTTAACTTGTGAAGAAGACCTGTATGCCAAACCCTGTCGAAAGCTTTCAACATGTCCAAAGCAACAGCCTGAGCTTCACCATTCTTATCGCTTGGTAGACTCTTCCCACAATGATAATATCATTTGGCCGGAGACACTGTAACTTTCTAACTTGTGAAGAAGACCTGTATGCCAAACCTTGTCGAAAGCTTTCAACATGTCCAAAGCAACAGGCTGAGCTTCACCATTCTTATCGCTTGGTAGACTCTTTCCACAATGATAATATCATTTGGCCGGATACACTGTAACTTTTTAACTTGAGAAGAAGACCTGTATCCGAAACCCTGTCGAAAGCTTTCAACATGTCCAAAGCAACAGGCTGAGCTTCACCATTCTTATCGCTTGGTGGACTCTTTCCACAATGATAATATAATTTGGCCGGATACACTGTAACTTTTTTAACTTGAGAAGAAGACCTGTATCCGAAACCCTGTCGAAAGCTTTCAACATGTCCAAAGCAACAGGCTGAGCTTCACCATTCTTATCGCTTGGTAGACTCTTTCCACAATGATAATATAATTTGGCCGGAGACACTGTAACTTTCTAACTTGTGAAGAAGACCTGTATCCGAAACCCTGTCGAAAGCTTTCAACATGTCCAAAGCAACAGGCTGAGCTTCACCATTCTTATCGCTTGGTAGATTATTTCCACAATGATAATATAATTTAGCCGGAGACACTGTAACTTTTTAACTTTTGAAGAAGACCTTTATGTCAAACCCTGTCGAAAGCTTTCAACATATCCAGTTATTACCAGCAATGAATTTTGGGAAAAAAGAAAATATTACCTGCAATAAATTTTTGGGAACAAATATTACCAGTAATAAATATCTTGTCGGCATTAAATAACCCATTGAGGTGTTGATATACTCTAAAACAAAACAAACATATAAACTGCCACAGAAGAGAACTAATATTACATAACAGTTGTCAACTCTTCTTGTTAGTCTCTATTAATATTTTCTTGCTTCTTAATACATTGCTCAGCTTTTGGAAGGCATCTTTTGCTCTCTCAATGCGTCTTCAGGTTTCAGTGACACACTTTACGTTCTCTGATAAAAGACTTCCCAGATATTTATGCAAATTGAATCTTGTAGCTCGTTTATAGGCACTGCGGAACTACAGCAACCCCTCCCATTTCTACTCGATATTATTGATAACATTCAATCTTTTTGTTTCTTTTCTTTCTTTAATTCTTGCTTTAAACTTGTACATTATATAATCCCTAAGCTTAATGTCAGTAGCCATCCATTCGTTCATTAATTATGACAAAAATCCTTGGAACTGTGTGTTGTTCTGCGCATGCGCACATATCCGAGGAAAGAAGATGAACGCTGGTTAGAGAGAACACGCAGTGTCGACCATGTTGTCCGAGTGTAAGGGTAGTGTTTATTTTTGACTCAGTATGTGTTGTGCATTAAAATCGCGTACCATATTCTTGAATGTGATAAGAATTTAGATAAAAATCATACTTTCATCTATTCTATTTATTTTTTTCAGTTGTTTTATTGCATAGACAATTTTAATAATTTAACCATGACCTCCTTGAAACCCCAATAAATAAGTTCTGTGACAGTGAATTTCAACAGCTTAGGTTTTCACAGTTGTCCCTCCATGAGAAAGTTAGAGTTAAGAAAAGAGGTCGTTCAACACCTGATATTCAAATATCATAGCCAGGATTAAGCAAAAATAAGAGGTACATTCGTATGAAGCGCTAAAGTGAAAAAGTGTAGGAATCCTTCTACCCGGTTTTTCGTTGAATGTTAAAATTTGGAGTGTCGGGATTCAATACATTAACAAAATGTCGTCACAGAGTCGCTCGTAATTTGACAGTCTAGAATAATCACACGATTTTCATTGAAGGAATAAAATTCAGTAGAAAAGAAAACGTAGTTTCAATAAATAAACATTAATTTAATATAGCGACAAGAATACAAACAGTTGATGATAGACTGGAAAGTAATGTCTTTTTGGTTGGGTTGATAAGGTTCTGAAATAAAATATAAACTGTCTTTGTGTACGTATGTGAGAAACAATAAAATTTTGTGATATGTGTGTTTGTATAAAAAAGACAACACGTGTGTGCGATGATTCATAGTAAAGTGAATCAAGAGATCGTTAGAAATTGTTTCTTACTGTTAGCGATGTTGCGGTAGTCTGAAGTTTGTCAACGCTGTCGCTTTTAACTTAACATGAGTTCGTGAAGATCATAAGCAAGAGTTGTGTGTAGTTTGGTGACAGCCGCGTGTATCCCTCATTAGGAACGGATTTCGTATGTTTTTATACACTTTTTCGTAACAAAATCGGCTCCAGAATTAAATTATTTATTTATCCCAAATTGGCCCTAAAAAGAACACGTGGTATGCTTTCTACTACGTCCGTACGATATTTGGTTGGTGTCTACCTAAAAATAATGATGACTAATACAACAAACATTCTGATTTGTATTCTATGATTTATTGGTATGTTTTAAGATGTAAGTGTTTTTTTGAGAGTGATTGCTTTATAAATATTGTATTTGATATTTTAATGGACACGACAAAAGCAACAATAATTTGATTCATTATTTATTTTTTTTTATTTATTTATTTTTTTTGGTTGTTATATGGTTCTGTATTATTTTATTTGAAACACAAAGTCGCTATTCTCAAGTTTTGGGGAAGGGATGGTCACTATGTCATCGCAGAAGTTCTCGCTCCCAAAGTGTCTTTATTTTGCTTGTTTGCACCCAGCCTAACCAACTATAGCGTCTTTTGAAATGAAGACGTATTTTTGAAGTCAGCCACACTCTTTTCATTAAATGTTCCAAAAATTAAGAAATATACCTATCTCTATGTATAATACGCAGGTATAAATGTTGTCAAAAAAATAATTACAAAGACATTTTGTTGACCTTGACGTTATGAATAAAATCTAAACTAAGCAGTTAAAATAATGTTGAAAATTACCATGCGTTCTTTTTTTTGGATAAATATAGCATTTTATTTTGCCGCCAAAGTGTCATCAAAACATGTGAGTCAAAGTGCAAATTTTAAACCAAAATTAATAGAAGAGATATGTAAAAAAAATGGAATGACTGGATGTTTTCTGGTGTTTCGAATTTTACTGCTGGTGGCAACAGAAAAAAAAAAAAAAAAAACAGATTTGGAACTTATTGTAAAATGGCTTCAGGAATCTTGGGATACCGTCAGTGAGGATTTTATAAAGAGAGGTTTCTCACGACAGCCATGGATGGCTCTTAAGATGACATCTTTTGGCAAGAGAATGAAGAGGCCGAAGATAATTTTGAACAGGACGAAGATAATAT
Source organism: Acanthosepion lycidas (assembly GCA_963932145.1). Taxonomy (NCBI): domain Eukaryota; kingdom Metazoa; phylum Mollusca; class Cephalopoda; order Sepiida; family Sepiidae; genus Acanthosepion; species Acanthosepion lycidas. The sequence goes on from OZ010599.1 coordinate 98,623,747, forward strand.
TGTGATTGATGACTTGTTTAATGACAATTTAGATATTGATTCTATAATAGAAAGTGGTGATGATGATGATGATGACGATGATGATGAAAATTAAAAGTTCAATAGATTCTTAACGTGATATCCTATTTTCTTCCAAATTGGCCTTTTCATAGATTTTTATTTTTATTTTTTCGCTAAATAAAAAATGCAGTTACTGATAAACATATATTTATTGACAAAATAATGTTAAAATTATTATTGTTGGATTTAAAATAAAAATTTGGATAATATCTTTCTTATTTTAGAACAAGTACGTATTTATTATTATAAATCAATAATGAAAAAAATATTTTTGTTTAAACCTATTTATAATACGCACGCCTACTATCACCTGTAATTTACAGTAAAAAAGAAAATGCGTATTATTTTTGAGAAATTATGGTACCAAGAATGGCTTTTTTCTATGATGCAGTCTTGATGTATTCATTTAATTTTTTTTGTGTTAATTATTTAATTTTTTTAATTTTAATTTTCCTACCAGTTAGGTTAATTTGTAAATATCAAATTTCTTGTCATATACGCGTATATATCGTTTATAATCTGCTTTGCTTAATGTTTTTAGAAAATCGTGAAACTACAGAAAATAGTGAAGGAGAGTGAGAAGAAGGGACTAAGCATAAATTAGAAGAAGACTATATGCATGCTCATAGGTAAAAGGATCAGCTCAAAATACAGGTTGGGGACACTAGAATCAAGCAGTTGCGAAAGTTTAAATATCTGGGAAATGTTTTGACGGAGGATGGTAAGTGTGACGCTGACATCCGAAAATATATTTAGGAAGATCGCATTCCAAAAGCTAAGCATACTATTACGAAACAGGAGGATTTCTTTGGTAACAAAGAAAAGAGTACTGAACTGCTACGTGACATCTGTCCTCCTTTATGGCAGCGAATGTTGGGCGGTCTCTTCAAAGATGAAGAAGAGACTCGAGCCAAAGGAGGTATGGTTCTATAGAAGGATGCTAAAGATATCATGGAGCAAAAATGTCGTTTTGGAGAGGATGCAAACAAGGAGGAAGCTTACACTTGACATCAAGAAGAGGCAGCTGAAGTTTCTGGGACACGTAATGAGAACAGAGGGTCTGGAGAATCTGATACTCACAGGTCGAATAGAAGGAAAGAGAGATAAGGGGAAGCAATACATGACATATCTGACGGGCTTGAGCAAGTGGATGACAGATCATGGTCTGCGGGTGGTGGCAGAGGGATTAAACTTATTGAGAGCTACAAGGGATAAGGAAAAAGTGGAGAGCCATGATCGCCTACGTTCTGAAGGGACACGGCACATAAAAAGAAAAAAGATATTCATATATCTCAGCCAACAACAAGAGATATATTCGTTTTGGATTTTATCCATTTATAAGTAAGTAAAAAAAATAAGATTTTCATTTAGGCTTTTGTCGAGTTTATGTATAAGTTATCTTTTTTTACGTGTTTGTTTCGTTTTACACAATTTTAAAACAATGGCTAAAATTTTTCTAAAGCATCACCTCCACTAATTTTAATCATGAGACACCACAGATGAGAATGTAAATGATTTTACGGCACGAGAACAATTCAAAGAGTTTTAATATCGGAACTTATATTAGAAAGAATATTAAAATAATAAATTAATAATTAATTAAATTAATAGAAAGAATTAAGGGATCAGAAAAGTCTAATTTTCTGAAAAACTCTTTAAAAAGAAAAATTTAAAAGTTTGTAGACAAGAGAAATCTATTTTTCTAAAAAGATTTTTTAAAGAGAAAGATTTTATTTTTAATTTTCACCCAAGAGTAAGACTTTAGTTAACACATAGCAAATGTTTCCTGGATGAAAATGGATGTTTTCAGTATTACGATCAAAGCCCCTAATTCTCGCCTTAAAAACACATCTCAATAACTGTCTATATTTCTGAGATGAGGTATTATGTACATGATTTACATTATTCGGACTATTGTCCTCATCTTTGTCACCATATTTATTACAACATTTCGACCTTTGTACGCTCCGGCCTTCTTCAGGTGGTTGGAATGTCGAACTGAACCCTTTATTTCCCTCACTGAGGCAGACTGTTCTAGTTCCACGTGCCATGTTTAATGGATGTCAGTTATCAGTTATCTCCAGTTAATTTTCCCTCTGAAAGTTCTCCACTGCCTTAACTGGGTATTGAACAAAGACACATGGTACCCTGTATAAAGGGTGTTGCTTAGATCAAGTGACAGGACACAAAGAGTGTAATGAACGTAATGAACCCAATTGGATTTTAAAGTGGACTCTCAGATTTCAGATTTTGAGCCACTATCCATTACACCACCCACACATCCACCTTACAATGTGAACCCATGCACATATAATACCATTCACTACCACCTAAGTATTTTTTGCTTCTTTTTTTTAAAATGAATATAAAATGTTTTGTGAATAACCAGCATATAAGTATATTAGTCCACTAATGTTTAATATACAGGAACAAAAGATTAATAGTAAATTAGATTTAAGTGAAAGAAAAATGTTCAAGTTCTATAATGTTGCATCTGTCTATATTTATGAAATGAGGTATTATGTACACTATTTACATTATTCGGACTATTGTCCTCATCTTTGTTGCCATATTTATCCGATCCTTCAGTATCTGTCTATATTTCTGAGATGAGGTATTATGTACACTATTTACATTATTCAGACGATTATCCTCATCTTTGTTGCCATATTTATCTGATCCTTCAGTATTTGTCTATATTTCTGAAATGAGGTATTATGTACACTATTTACATTATTCAGACGATTGTCCTCATCTTTGTTGCCATATTTATCCGATCCTTCAGTATCTGTCTATATTTCTGAGATGAGGTATTATGTACACTATTTATATTATTCAGACGATTGTCCTCATCTTTGTTGCCATATTTATCCGATCCTTCTGTATCTGTCTATATTTCTGAGATGAGGTATTATGTACACTATTTACATTATTCAGACGATTGTCCTCATCTTTGTTGCCATATTTATCCGATCCTTCAGTATCTGTCTATATTTCTGAGATGAGGTATTATGTACACTATTTACATTATTCAGACGATTATCCTCATCTTTGTTGCCATATTTATCCGATGCTTCAGTATTTGTCTATATTTCTGAGATGAGGTATTATGTACACTATTTACATTATTCGGACTATTGTCCTCATCTTTGTTGCCATATTTATCCGATCCTTCAGTATTTGTCTATATTTCTGAAATGAGATATTATGTACACTATTTACATTATTCGGACTATTGTCCTCATCTTTGTTGCCATATTTATCCGATCCTTCAGTATCTGTCTATATTTCTGAGATGAGGTATTATGTACACTATTTACATTATTCAGACGATTGTCCTCATCTTTGTTGCCATATTTATCCGATCCTTCAGTATCTGTCTATATTTCTGAGATGAGGTATTATGTACACTATTTACATTATTCAGACGATTGTCCTCATCTTTGTTGCCATATTTATCCGATCCTTCTGTATCTGTCTATATTTCTGAGATGAGGTATTATGTACACTATTTACATTATTCAGACGATTGTCCTCATCTTTGTTGCCATATTTATCCGATCCTTCAGTATCTGTCTATATTTCTGAGATGAGGTATTATGTACACTATTTACATTATTCAGACTATTGTCCTCATCTTTGTTGCCATATTTATCCGATGCTTCAGTATTTGTCTATATTTCTGAGATGAGGTATTATGTACACTATTTACATTATTCGGACTATTGTCCTCATCTTTGTTGCCATATTTATCCGATCCTTCAGTATTTGTCTATATTTCTGAAATGAGATATTATGTACACTATTTACATTATTCGGACTATTGTCCTCATCTTTGTTGCCATATTTATCCGATCCTTCAGTATCTGTCTATATTTCTGAGATGAGGTATTATGTACACTATTTACATTATTCAGACGATTGTCCTCATCTTTGTTGCCATATTTATCCGATCCTTCAGTATCTGTCTATATTTCTGAGATGAGGTATTATGTACACTATTTACATTATTCAGACGATTGTCCTCATCTTTGTTGCCATATTTATCCGATCCTTTTGTATCTGTCTATATTTCTGAGATGAGGTATTATGCACACTATTTACATTATTCAGACGATTGTCCTCATCTTTGTTGCCATATTTATCCGATCCTTCAGTATCTGTCTATATTTCTGAGATGAGGTATTATGTACACTATTTACATGTTTCAGACTATTGTCCTCATCTTTGTTGCCATATTTATCCGATGCTTCAGTATTTGTCTATATTTCTGAGATGAGGTATTATGTACACTATTTACATTATTCGGACTATTGTCCTCATCTTTGTTGCCATATTTATCCGATCCTTCTGTATCTGTCTATATTTCTGAAATGAGATATTATGTACACTATTTACATTATTCGGACTATTGTCCTCATCTTTGTTGCCATATTTATCCGATCCTTCAGTATTTGTCTATATTTCTGAAATGAGATATTATGTACATTATTTACATTATTCGGACTATTGTCCTCATCTTTGTTGCCATATTTATCCGATCCTTCAGTATTTGTCTATATTTCTGAGATGAGGTATTATGTACACTATTTACATTATTCGGACTATTGTCCTCATCTTTGTTGCCATATTTATCCGATCCTTCAGTATCTGTCTATATTTCTGAGATGAGGTATTATGTACACTATTTACATTATTAAGACTATTGTCCTCATCTTTGTTGCCATATTTATCCGATGCTTCAGTATCTGTCTATATTTCTGAGATGAGGTATTATGTACACTATTTACATTATTCGGACTATTGTCCTCATCTTTGTTGCCATATTTATCCGATCCTTCAGTATCTGTCTATATTTCTGAAATGAGGTATTATGTATACTATTTATTATTACATTTCAGCTGTTGTACGCTCTGGCCTTCATCAGGTTTATAATACCCAGAAATTCATACCCAGATATCCTCAAGGACACATGGCACAGTGGATAAAGACATTGGTTAGATCCAGTGACAGGACCCAAAGAGTGATCATCTACCCCAGTGAGCGAAATAAAGGGTTCAGTTTGACATTCCAACCACCTGAAGAAGGCCAGAGCATACAACGGCCGAAACTTTGTAATAAATATGGCAACAAAGATGAGGACAATAGTCCGAATAATATAAACAATGTACATCTCAGTAATGTATAGTCTTTATTTCTTGTTGGGCTTCCAATTATGGAAGATATTTTGAAGTTCCTATGTTCGGTAACATTAATATCTATCACCTGAGACGTGTCGAATTCTTCTTTTCAATGATTTAATGTTTATCTGAAAATTAAAGAAAAAAAAACAAAAAAAAAGCCCAATCTTATCTGTGCCCACCTCCAAAAAAGAATAGTCATACCAAATTGACACCAAGTTGCAACAGACGGTCTCATCCCTCCTCCCTGAGTTGAAAACAATCACCCAATTGTCGGATGCTCCAACTATATTCTCAGGTTATATGTCATTTAACATCATTAAGTGAGAGGTGTTTGGGCTGAGTGTCTCTGGGGGGAAGAGAATACAAGCCAACGTCTGTCAGGAAATTTCAGTTAATTGTCTGGAGTAGTTGTGAAATAACAGGGTAAATGCTTGAAAAGAGAAATAAAATGAAATTTTGTACAATTTAACCTTGAAGTGAAGTATTTTTCATGAAAAGAAGACCTTGAGACATAGATAGATAGATAGATAGATAGATAGATAGATAGATAGATAGATAGATATGAACAGACTTAGATAGCTAGATATGGACAGAGATAATACAGATAGATAGATATGAAGAAACAGATAATATAGATAGATAGATAGATAGATAGATAGATAGATAGATAGATATGAACAGACTAAGATAGATATATAGAGAGATAGATATGATCAGAGATAGATATGATCAGACTGAGATAGATAGATAGATAGATAGATAGATAGATAGATAGATAGATAGATAGATATGAACAGACTTAGATAGCTAGATATGGACAGAGATAATACAGATAGATAGATATGAACAAACAGATAATATAGATAGATAGATAGATAGATAGATAGATAGATATGAACACATTACATTTATAGATAGATAATAAACATATCTAGACATATATCTATCTATCTATCTCTGTTTCTATCTATCTCATTCTGTTCATTATCTATTTCTCTACCTCTCTCACAGTCTGTTATATATCTATCTATCTATCTATCTATCTCAGTCTGTTCATATCTATCTATCTATCTCTTTGTCCTTAAGGACACATGGCACAGTGGGTAAAGGTGTTAGATCCAGTGACAGGAGATAGATATATAGAGAGATAGATATGATCAGAGATAGATATGATCAGACTGAGATAGATAGATAGATAGATAGATAGATGGTAATCACTAGAGGTGCAATTCTTGTCTAAATGTTGAACAGAGCATCAAAATTAAAAAGAATTTATTTTGATAGGGCTAGCTTTTTGTGAGGAGGACTTTATACTCACATCTTGGAAGTTAGTCAACAAGGATCCATAATCTATCTATCTATCTGTCTATCTATCTATCTATCTATCTATCTATCTGTGATTTTTTATGTCTATCTCTCATCATATCTATATATCTATCTTTGACTTTTTATATCTATCTATCTGGGGCTTTTTATATCTATCTATCTATCTATCTATCTATCTATCTATACATACATACCTACCTGTATATCTATTTATGTATCTATCTATAAGTGACAAAGGCTGACATGGATCCAGTGCATGTAGTTGTGAATATTTTGTTATGTACAGCCTACCGTAATATTTTGTCACACTTACCATCTGCCTGTTAACACCTATAAGACCTACTTGCTACTTCAACAGCTGTAGAATCAAATGACCCAACCACCTCACAAAAAATGTTGTTTTTCACTGCTTTTTAAGAAAAAATAAATAATTTTGATACATCAAATTAACAGTTTCTGTTTTAATAAGTTATAGACATTTTTATTTTAATTTGTAAAAAATGTTTAAATACGTTTTTTATCACTTGACGACAGGTGTCAGAAAATGGCATTGATTGATGACTGGGAAAGTGAAAATTTAAAATTTTAACATATATTTTACATCAAATTTACAACAAACTGTAAGTGACAAAATATTACAGTAGGCTGTATATGACAAAATATTTGCAAAATGCATGTCCTGGATTCAAGTCACCTTTAAATACTGCTATCTATCTGTAACTTTTTATAGCTATCTCTCTGTACATATCTATCTATCTATCTATCTATCTATCTATCTATCTATCTATCTATCTAAGTCTGTTCATATGTATCTGTCTATATCTGTCCATATCTATCTCTGTTCATCTTTCTATGTATCTATCTATCTCAGTCTGTTCATATGTACCTATCTATATCTGTCTATTCATATCTATCTATCTATCTATCTATCTATCTATCTATCTATCTATCTTTGACTATTCATATCTGTCTGTCTATCTATCTTCCTATATATTTTTCCATCTAGCTTGTAACATAAAGTCCCGCCTCAAAACCCAAGCTAATATCCCTTTCATCACCGCTCATCAGGCCCTGATTTTTCTCCAGGCACAATGAACATGGCTCCATACTTTTTATGTCTTTTGGATCTAAAGTTCGCTTCAGACCTCAAGTGGAAATTATATGTATGATCCATTTTAAAGATACTGGAAAAATGGTCAGACCCTTGTAAAAATTCAGAAATTCAGATGCAGTTGTCCTACCGTCTTCTTGATTCGTCTGCTTTTATTTTTCCTGCTCCTTAATAATGTTTTTCTTTTTCTTATTCTGTCACACTTTGCAAACCCAGTCAGAAATATCTAAACTGTCACCTGTGTACAACTACTTTCTAAGATCAATGATTAAAAATGACCTTCAGAAAGTGAAGCCTGTCAGTCTTGTCAAATAGCTTTCTTTTTCAGACATTGTGGACTGGTGCTACAGAATCAGAAACATAGAAACTTGCCAGATAAAACAAACCACAATACTTGAAAACTACCAAGAGTGGCAACAACTAAAATGGATAGCACATGTAACTTAAAGAGAAAATAATATCTTAAGATGTTGACATTCCACACAACTTCAAATAAAAGGTTAGGAAGGAAACCCCCATCAATACTGGAAAGGCAATAACCTATATTCCTGAAAAATTATTTTCAGTGAAAGATTTTATAAATCTCAACTGAAGGTACGACTGGTTACTTGGATAATGTATGCCAAATGTTTCCTTACAAGGAAATGGCTAATATTACCATTACCATTCTTGGTAACATTTAATGAGACACTGAGTTACCAACACTCAAATGGATCAAATGGTAAAAAGAAAAAACCCTGTATTTCATGTCAGGATAAGTGCAGCCTGTTCCAATTGGGTACATCAATTCTACTGGTCTGTCCATGAAAGCCAAATATTTCCTTATGAGGAAATAGCTAAGATTGCCATTAACTTTCTCAGTAGCATTTAATGAGACACTGAGTCACCAGCACTCAAATGGTAAAAAGAAAGAAAAATCCACGTAATTCATGTCAGGAAAGACTGTTCTGATTCCCTCTGGACAGTTTCCCTCTGTCTTTTCATTTATTTATATATTTATTTTAAGTCATTTTTAATATTTATACATTCTTTTTATAGATACAAATATTTAAGTAAATGCTCTGTTTATAATAAACAGTATTAAACAACATTTACCGGCCTGAATGTCCAAGAAATTTTCATAGAAAATATTTGTCCTTCGACAGGAATTGAACCTGTATCCTATACGGAACTGTCATATAGCCTGACGTCCTCTGACCAATTTCACCACAGAGGAGCATTTCTGTTAGAAAGGTCAATTTTACTTTTTTTTAACTACAATTTTCCATGATTTTCTCACGTACATTCATATTTGCTCAATGCGTATCCAAATGTAAACAAATGATGTCACACATTATGAAATGGACAGAGTCCAACAATTATTTTAAGAACTTTTTTATGTTTATTTGTATCTATAAAAAGAACATATAAACATAAAAAGGTCTTAAAATAATTGTCGGACTTTTTCCATTTCATGTGTGACATCATTTGTTTACATTTGGATACACATCGAACAGATATGAATGTACAAGAGAAAATCATGGAGAATGGTAGTTTAAAAACAGTAAAATCGATCTCGCTAACCGAAACGCTCCTCTGTGGCTCAAATGGTAAAAGCACATCAGGCTATATGACGGTTTCGTTTAGGATACAGGAGGACGCATATTTTCTATGAAAATTTCTTGGACATTCAGGCTGATAAATGTCGTTAATACTGTTTATTATAAGACAGAGCATTTACTTAAATATTTGTATCTATAAAAAGAATGTATAAACATAAAAATGTCTTAAAATAATTGTCGGAATTTGTCCATTTCATTATATATTTATATTTGATAGATACAAACAAACTGAGGCAGACAGGCAAATACATAGATAGATAGATAGATAGATAGATAGATAGATAGATGTTTGCTGCTGTATTTACCAGTTGACATTTGCATTCAATTACACTCAGTAACCTTCAAAGAATAAGAGAATTCACTGCATCAGCCATATTAGATAGATAGATATGAGCAGATAGATAGATTGATACAAACATAGGTATGAACAGATAAGTAGATAGAAATCTAATCAAGCATTGTATTCTATTCAACATTCTCTGAAGATTACTTAAAAAATGTTTATGCCTGATGATTGCCATGAGCATGAAAATTTGAGTAGCATCATGCATAAAGAACAACAACATAATTCTTTTCAATATATATATATATATATATATATATATATATATATATATATATATATATATATTAAAATTTGCTTTACTTATAGGAAAGAGTGTGGATATGTCTAGTGTATCTATGACATTTATGAAAACAAGATGCCAGACTTAAAGTAAAATCCATTAATACCTTAGTAATTACTTTGTTTATGTTTCAGACAGAAAAGTAAAAGTTAGATGATGTCAGCTTGAAAAGATTTTAAGGACAGATGTATATTTCTTAAAAAAAAAATCAATTGCATCTTGCTTTCTCGAGAAATGTCTTGTGGCTGAACAGGCTAAAACAGTGGTCGTCAACCTTTTGAACTTCATGGACCACTAAATGTATAATTTTAAGTTTCTCTGACCACTAATATGAATTTAGGAAAAAAAAAAGTTAAATACATTTATATAATAATAATCGGAAAACTTTTATTGTATTAACATGAAATGCACCCCAAAAACATATTAGAGTTATAGTGTAATTATTTAAATAAAACAAATTGAAATTTTGAAGTTTATTCAAATGTTCCCCATTTTTAGGGTGATATTTCTTTCATTTATTTGTATATTCAATGTACACTAAAATGTTGTATTTTTTTAATATTTGGCAATATTTTTTAAATATTTTTTTTTTCTTTAATCATCTTGGGGAACCATTTTTGATTTTCGATCTCCATCAGTATGGCTGATGCTAACCACCCGGAGAGCAAGCCTTTGCGCTTTCTTGGGCTCACGTTTCCTACTGACATGGCTGTCTATCTCAAGACTCTAGACAAAATCTAAAGAAGTTTTGGTTATGTGGCATCTCAGCTTCAGTTACTGGCCCACACCTGCCCCTTCTGCATTTTCCTGGCATTTTTTCTGGTACACTGACCACACAAATTTAAGGGTACTACTAGATTGGTTACTAGGTGTCATCATTTTGTTGTTTAATTAGCTAGATGTAGTCATAAGTTCTATTCTAATAGTTTCATTCCTCACACTTCTCACCTGTGGAATTCTGATAATAATAATAATAATAATAATAATAATAATAATAATAATAATAATAATAATAATAATAATAACAATTCTAATATAATAATGAGAAGAAGAAAATATATAATAATAATTATAATAATAATAAAATATATATAATAATAAATATAATATAATAATATATATATATACTATATATAATAATAATAATAATAATTGTAATATAATAAGAAGAATATATATGATAATAATAATTCTAATATATATATATATAATTGTAATATTATAATAATAATAATAATAATAATAATAATAATAATAATAATAATTCTAATATAATAATAATAATAATAAAAAGAATATATATATATATATATAATCATTATAATGATAATAATAATAATAATAATTCTAATAATAATAATGGAAATAATATAGAAGATTTAATCCTGGATCTTTGAAGTCTATTTGATATAAGGACAGTGCAAAAGGAAGAATAGTAATTAATCAATTATGGCACATTTAGGTTTGAACTCGTAAGGCTTTCGAAGTTAAAGAACGTCACAATCATATTAATAACCATTGGTGCTTTTTGTTTTTTACGGCAACTGATAAACTGGATAAAGGAAATTACAGTAAATGGAACTACAAGAAATTGGTATGAAGATCATCCAGACCCGATTACAGAGATTAGGACCTGTAATAATTTTATGGGACTTTACAATACACACAGACAAAACAATCAAAGCTAATCGCCCTGACATCGTGATCAAAGACCAGAAAAAAACAGAATGTGCTTTCTTATTGACATGGCAGTTTCCACAGATTGTAATATATCTTTGGCGCATGGCAGAGATGAAGGTGAATTTAAACATATTTATTTTTAGATAAACACACAGTGACTGAGAGAACTCGATTCGATTTACCAAAGAGTAAAAGTAACATTTTGTATATAGCTTAAAAAAAAAAAGATTGAAAAGTGGTACTTATAGAAAATAATAATTTTAAGGAAAACATCCTTTGGTTTATAATAATAATAATAATAATAATAATAATAATAATAATAATAATAATATAAAATTCGGCATTATAGAGTCGACCAATATCTGCACTGGAAAATATGCAGCTTTTACGGGAAGGAAACTGCAAGAAAGTGGTATAAACATTACCCAGACCCGGTTACAGAGTTATAGGACCTGTTACAAGTTTATGGCACTTTACAATACACACAGACAGAACAATCAAAGGTAATCGCCCAGACATCGCGATCAAAGACCACAAAAACAGAATGTCTCAAAATCAATATTTATTTGTATAATATATACAAAATGTGGCACAAGTCCAAAATAGGGAAGAGGGAAAAGGACAGTCTTCTTCTGTCTTAAATTTAAACTTAGCTAACCACAAACACTGACCCAGACATACCACAATATTCGTAACACCAAACCAACGCATTCTTAATATTCTTATCACCATAATACATCAATGCCTCTATGAAGTGCTAACTAGTCCCCATATGCACAATTCTTGTCTGGGGGAGGGGGTAAAATAACAATTTAAAATCTAAACCCCAATGTGAATTTACAATATGAATAAAAAGGTAATTACGAGAAAATAGATTAGTGTTACTAATACCCCCATCACATATACACACAATCCATACCATTTGGTAGAAACATTAATTAACTGGACGAAATCAATGAGGGACTTTAATGATATACAACAGCCACTCGTCGAAACCACTCACTCAAGCACTAAAACAATTAGGAAACACACACCTGAAAAGGAAAGGCGTCTTGCATTTAAAAGAGAACTGACGTATCTAGTCACCTAACGGGAGAGAGGAGGGGGAATTAAATTAAAGAAAGTGGGGACAGAAATAAAAGGGGGGCGCAATGAGCAGACATCCACTAGCTAAGTTAAAGGAAGAAACTAAAAGACAAAAATAATCAACCCTAGACTAAGCTAATTTCGAGCGGGGTTGCCAATGTCCAATCTCCTAATGCCTGATTGGCATCAAAGTGCCACTCTAAGTCGGCTCCTCTTACTCGAGACAAACGTGCAAGACTCATCCACCATTTGCCAAATTCTGATGGAGAGAGCAGCCGCCTTTCCGTCTTAATCTTGACTTTAACTGATACTTAAAGAACAATATTAGTTGGGAAAAAATGAACTTCTCGCCCCCATAGAATCTCTTCTGACGTATCGTCCATATCACGACTCTCATAACACCTAGCAATGAAAAGAACACATAGTGTTCAGCCTTCGTCATCGGCGGTACCACATTGCTCCAGACAGAACTGCCCTCGAGGACAAAGAACTTTCCGCGCAGCATGCGAACCATGATGCTTTCAACAAACTAGCAGAACGGGACTACGACCCTGCAATGAAAGAAGGCGTGATCTAGGGTCTCCACCTCCTCATCACAGTGAACACAGTTTGGAGCTTTTCCCAAACCCGCCGAGCAATGTCTTTGGCCGACCAAGAAGGGCCCTACGAATCACCAGCCAGGTGAGTGATGACTCATTATTTTGAAGCATTTCAACCCGGCGTCCTAAGGCCATATTGAGCAAGTCTCCTGCTTCGTAAGACCAAGCTTTTTAATTAGATGATCTCGTAAGGATCCCCTAACATATGATACAATGCCTTTGGAGACCTAGCCTGGGCGTTAGAGAGGCCATCCAACACTCGTAAAAGATGTTTCAGAGCAATACATTCACGATAGAAGAATCACTCGCCTCGGGGTAAACGGGGCCCTCCTCCTCGTACGAGTACACACTTCTCATGGATGAGAAATTCTTACGGACGTCTTACTTCCAGAATTCGCCCACCTGATCCAAATCGCGACATATTCGATCCAGGAATGCGATGCGAAGCGTATGTTGACAAGTCTCAACGCTAGGCATACCCAGACCGCCTTCAGAAGGGTGGAGGTAACAGATCACCCAAAGCACCTTAGCGGACTTGCCTCCCTATAAGAAGTAGAACAAAAGCTTTACTGTGTCATTAGTGTGGTAGACAGGAGTGGAAGCACGGAGAGTCAGCAAAGGAGAATCGGGTTGATGTACGAGGCATATACTTCCGGCCTTCCCTTCAGGGAAAGATCCCTTCCGGGACCACAGACGAACTGTAACCTCAGGCTTCCCTTGTACCGCCGATCAATTCATTTCCAACTGGATATCGAGACTGAACCTGACGCCTAGTATCTTAACCGACCCGTCCATCCAGAGGAAAGGTCCGAGAAGATAGACTCCTTTCCACGAACCTATCCGCCAGCCAACAGACTTATCGCAGTTGATCTTGGCCCCTGTCACCGTCTCATATCTTCTGATTTCTTTTCTGACTTCGTCAATCTCGGCTCCGCTCGACACAAGAACTGAAATGTCGTTAGCATAGGCAGAATACCTGGCCGAGGTAGTAGCACCAGGCAGGGAAATTCCGCGTAGGACCGGATTGGCCTTTAACTTGCGAAGGAAAGCTTCCAATGCAAGAACGTAACACAAAGGCGAAAGTCGACAACCTTGACGAATGAATCGAGACAATACGAAAGAAGTCGGATCCAGGTGCGAAAGTACGACCCAAAACTGGCCGCCGAAGGGCCAGCCTTCAGAAATCGATGGCCAACCTTATAGAAGGCTTGGACTGATATAAATTGATCATCGCGGCTTTACTGTCGACTTATTCGATGATCAAGCGTACCATATGAAAGTTGTTCCAAATAATCCTGCTATTCACAGCACAAGTCTGTTCGGATCTAATCAGAGGACAGCCTGCAAACGGTTAGCTAAGATCTTGACAAAAAAGGCCGAATGTTACCTATCCCATCCCCGCCGTTTTTGTTCTTGCGAAGCAACTTGATCACACCCCTGGTGAAGCGTTGAGGTATGGACCCCTTCTTCAATCAGTTGTTGAAGATCAGTGCCAGCAAAGGAAAGAAAACGGGCGACTGTCTCAAGTACAGTTCGTAAGGTAGAGTATCTAATCCCGGAGATTTGTCCCGGCCAACCTGCTTCAGCGCTTCCCAGATTTCCAACTCTGTGATGGGGTTCTCACACTCAGCGGCTTCAGCTGCCTCGAGGCAGGGAAAGTCGGCTAAACAGGCGTCGAACTGAACAGGCTCTCTAGTGAACAGATCCTGAAAGTATTCACGAAAAGCCTCACATATGCCTGCGTTTGTAGTCACTGTCCGCTTATCCGGCAATGTAACGCATGCGATATGACGACGAGACGCATTCCTAAGTTCCTTTGCACACAATTCAGCGGCCATATTCGTTACCTCGGAGGACATTCTTTTTAACCTAGCCCTAATTACCAAAGTTTGATCCTTCTTGATAAGCAAGGAGGCCAACTCTACCTTAGCTAAAGCTATGTCTCCGCTATCACGGGATTTTATTGCCCGGCCGACATTTGCTCACATGCCTTTTGTATCGCTAATCTATCTAGATTGAGCCGACGATTATATTCAGAAGCAGACGTCCTAATTTTGGATTTTAATTTATCCCACTACATTATTCCCAACCACAGTCCCGTCATTTCTCGCTGTAGCATTAGTAGTAGCTTGTCATGGAAATCTTGCTCACCAAATAATGATGAGTTCAATTTCTAGTAGCCAGCCATCTTAACCTTAGGCTTATCTAAGTTTACACAAACCAGACGAGCCTATGATCCGCGTAAACTATATAATGAAAACTTCGACACCCTAAGAGCCCTAAGAACTTGACTGTCCTAAGACTCGGTCGAGGTAGCTAGAACGCACCTCCGTAGCCGAGCCGCCGCTATTTGCCCAAGTCCACACAACCTCTTCTACATCTTCTCTGACAAGATGTGCGCAGCTCTTGGTTTTCTCCAGGAACCCCGTAATGTTGATTATGCATTTCAGAGGGCATTTCCAGCAAGAAAGCGTCTCCCCGACCGCTACGTTGTCGTCTTTTTTTATTTTTTGCTTCTCTAGTATTTATTGTCTCCTCTGAATTTTGGCTTTTCTCGGCCATCATACCTTTGGGGTTTTGGTTGTTTTTTCAGAATGTTAGGCCACCATATATACTTTGTCGTTAGGCTTGGTAATATCCATATTTTGGCTTTTTTGTCAGCCACCATTCCTTTGCTCAGGTCAATAGGTGCATTAGAATTTTTCGTTTTATAAGGAGGGTTTCTTGGGACCAAATAAACTTTTTTTGACTGACCTACTGCGGGTAGCCATGATGATATAAAGTAAGACTTTTTAAAAAAAAATTAATAGAATAAAATTAAAAATATATATTTTTTCAAAAACAGAACTTTTCCCAAAGCAAAACGTTTTTTCTTTCATTTAAAAAAAAATAAAACAAATATTAAAGATAGAAATTAAACAAACTTGTTAAAGAGGAGAAAAGATAAATACAAAAAGAATTAGACACAATAATTAAAGCACAAAATTCCTTCTTCAAAATGAAGAAAGAAATAAAATAAATAACAAGATAGTCAAGCTCTAAGCAATGGCAAAGCCGGTCTGCGAAAAGAGAACTCCCAATCCTCCTCAAAATCCTACTCTAATTAGACTACTTGCCATATTATATGAAAGATCAGTCCATTGTCGCAGTTGTAGGGAAGAGCAGGAAGTAAGCTGAGTCCTATTCCACAACACAAGACAAAGCAACTGTAAAATGGCAAAAAGTTCACAAACTAAGAATGGTTTTAACACACAAAAGGGAATACCAACAAGCGATCCCAGCGTTCTGGTTTCAAGATAAGTTAAAACAGAGCTAAATCTGATTAGACCGATAAGTAGCCTATCTCATTGGCCAGGAAGAAATCCCAGCATGCATCTCTGTAGTTGTAAAGAAAAGAAAAAGAAGAAAAAAAAACTGTCAGCTTATAGTTGCAACAAACTTCTACAATAGATTTCTTCTGTCTCTCAACCGCAAAACTTGTAGCCAAATCGCAGTTCAAACGATAGTCCGTCGTAACAGTCCAACAGGCAACGTAGAAATGACAAAATGGGGGTCATACATCCAACTTTCACTTCTCACCAGCAAAAAACGCGTGTTCGTCCACCAATCTCAAAAAATCTAATCCCCACATATGCGAAAAACAATGGCCTTTGTTCACTGAGAGATCTTTCTGATTAGTCACGCCATTCAAGGGGGGGGGGAAGAACATTAGCATTGATTCTGGTCCTTAAAGTAGATTTTGGCGAACTACTTTTTGGTAATTTTTCTTCGGCAGATCGCACACAAAACACAAACTCTTTTTTGAGCTAGATGATTATCTCTTTCACTACAATCTCTCTTTTGTCTGTAAATTTCGGGAGGTGGGGTTCCAGACATTCACAAGCCGACCGGAACGAACAGAAATATTTTTGAAGAGCAAGAACAATAAAAGAAGAGGAATCAAGAAGACCGTAGATAACGATTGAAATTGCACTTAAATTTTCGAAGCTCAAAATTGGCTGAAAAGCAAGAAGCTGAAAGAGAGTTGCACAAATAAGAAGTGTGAGAAAAGAAACTCTTAGTATAGAACTTACCTTTCAAATTGCGAAGAATGCTAATACGCCGAAACCTGTTGAATGCTTTCAAGATGTCCGAAGCAACAGCCATTCTTATCTAATGCTTGATAGACACTTTCAGTGATAATTGTTAGTACATCAGCTGTTGACCAAGAGAAAGAAAGAAGGCTCTGCGATGTGAAATGATTGGTCAATTCAGTTAGGGCATCTAGTACTTTGCCAAAAAAAAAAAAAAAAAAAAAATTGTAGAAGACTAAGTGTCTTATAGTTAGAAGTACCGGACGGTTCCATAGATTTCTTAAAGAATGGCACTTCAGAAGAGAATTTCCACTGATCAGGAAAGCGAGAAGCAGCCAGCCGTTTGACAGAAACAGATAAAAACTGTTAAGGAAAGGAATTTACAAACAATGGGCATAGGGCAACTAATCGACAGTCGAAACAATAGTGTGATAAAAATATGATACAGTCACAGAACAATATGATAGAAAAAAGTGAACGAGTTACGTAACAAAACCAGTACCAGTTTACTAGAAGAGAGTTCCCCAAGCGAGTATTACGAAAGAAGAAATTGTTAGCATAGAACTTGCGGTTCCATCTAGCTAGTTCAACTGTAAATTGACAAGACCTTGTTGCTAATCTAGTCTTCTTCTTTTATATGCTGTTTCCTTTCAGGACGCAGACAATCATGGCTCTCCATTGTAGCTCTTAATAAATGTTGTCTTTCTCTTATTTCTCTTGACCCTTGTTCCGCCATCCATTTACTCAAGCTCATCAAGTATGTTACCCGCTGCTTTTTCTCTGTTTCTCTTTCCCTCAATATGTCCTGTGAGTATCAGATTCTTCAAGCCCCACTTCCTCATTACGTGCACCAGAAATTCCTACTGCTTCTTCTTGATGTTAAGCATAAGTTCCCTGTTTGTTTCTATTTTCTTCAGAACCTCATCGTTCGGTCCATGCTATCCTCAGCATCTTTCTGTAGAACCACATCTCTGTTACTTCAGGTTTATTTTGGAAGACTATCCATCTTGTATAGGCGCTTAAAGTTCTAAAGTCATCAGAACAAAAGAAAAGAAAAATGCCCAGGGAGTCTAAATTACTGTGGTGAGAAAATGAGTGAAGCTGAGATGCCAGATCAGGATCAATAATATTGCTGACTCTTCTTTGGATTTTTATCTAGAATCTCTAAATATACAGCAAGCGCACCAAAACACATCTGGCAGTAACATTCAAAGCGTGAATTCTTATATTACCTAGTAATCTCCCTTAATAGAACTCTCCGGAGGTAGGAGCAATGATAGATAGCGGCTCGGATTGAAGAATCGGAGAACCGAGTTCGAATTCCAGTTGAATCCATTACATTCACTTACCTGCTAATACCCTTGGGAAAGGTATGGATTCTCTTTTTCTCCTCTCAAACTATGGATAAATAGAAGGACAGACCGGGTTCTATAGCCTTGGATTGCAATTGGTCTACTGTACAAAGAAATGGCAAACTACTGCGGGGAAAAATCTGCCTCGTCAGTCATGTATCGAAAGATACATGATCGCCTAAACGTGTATCACGCATGGCACATAACTAACTGACCCTTGAGAAAGGTATGAATGCTCTTCTTCCCCAGCTTCCCAGCTAAGGGTAAATAGCAGGACAGACTGGGTTCTATAGCCTTGGATGGAAATTGGTCCACTGCAGAAAAAAATGGCAACTTACTGCGCGAATAAATCTGCCTCGTCAGTTATGTATCGAAAGATACATGATCGCCTAATCGTGTATCACGCATGGCACATAACTGACTGATATTTACTTATGTGCTAATACTCTTGGGAATGGTATGAATCCTCTTCTTCTTCTCCCCCAGCTATGGGTAAATAACCGGACAGATCGCATTCTATAACCTTGGATGCCAACTGGTCTACGACAGAAAGAAGTGGCAACCTACTGCGGTAAAAATCTGCCTCGTCAGTCATGTATCGAATGATACATGATTGCCTGAACGTCTATCCCGCATGGCACATAATTGATTTGCTAATAACATCTAACCCTTTTTTTTCTTTTTATTATTAATCGTCATGGAATAAAAAGGTGTACAGCATCGCTCATCGTCTTTTTCGAAAATGAAACATGGATGAATGGTACTCTTATGAATGTGTAAGATAGATTCTGCAGGGAAAGATTGTCTAACGCGACACAGGGAACCAACTTTCTTAAAAAAGGTTTCGTTAATACCCCCTTTTTTCATAGTGAGTTAAAGATTTTTGCGTATTTTTGCCTAGCCAGGTAGCTTTTATTCGTGAGCCAAAGCTAAAAAATATGGCTTCTTATATTCTCCATTTATTTCTTTTCAATCAATAGATCTACTGTTTGTTCGATTGTTGAATAGCCACTCCTAAAAAAAATAAAACTTCCTGCTTGCATGGCTGGTTTTCATCTGCCATATTAGATAGTCCGTATGAACAATCAAGAATATTTTTTTTATTTAATCGATACACTATTGTGATAGGATCATATATACAATCATTTTTAGTATCTTCTATTTTTGTAAAATACGATTTGTATTCAATGATTTTGAGCAATTTTCTTTTTTTTTTTTTTTAAACACACTGAAGAAATATACGTAGCAATCTTCCGAGACATTCATTTTCATCTTTCAAAACATCTGGAAAACGCTGTTTTTCCAGGTTTCCCATTTTAAAGAGCAATACGAAACAAGGTCGTAAAGGAAAGCGTGAAGAAAGGACTATCAATTGACTATCAAAGACAGAATGGATGGTCGTTAGCAAAAGGCACGGGCCAGAATTCAAACTGATATATTTCTGTTGTCAATTCTCAAGAACAAAGGAAATATAAATATTCATTTTCATCATATGTTTAGCTTTTTTTTAATTCTAATCATCGTCTTTTTAAACAATAAACATTTCTGAGAAGTGAAGATAGTTAAAATAATAGCGGTGTCAAGGGAAAAACTGGCCTTTTGACACTCTATTTGTTTTGCGTGCACGAAGGTCAAAGTTCGCACATATTTCTATTATCATTCTTCAGTTATTGCCCAGAAAATTTCGAATTTTGTTTCTGTCTTTCAAAGCAAGCAATTTCTGCTTCTCTCTGCGCGTTGCCAATCATGTACCCTAAAAGTGTTCCCCTTATGCAGTGTTCTCTTAGGCAGTGTCCCCCACATGGAAAGTGTCCCCTTATGCAGAGTTCTTTTAAATTGTCTGCTTATGCAAAGTGTCCTCTTAAAGAGTTTTAACAAATAACGAAAACTATATTTGCATATTTGATAAGACAAGTGCAGAGTCCCCTTGTGAAAATTGTCCCCTGAAAGAGCTTTGCTAAATAATAAAAGCACATTGCTCGATGACTTCCAATAGACAAGCAACATGAAAAATGGGCAGCACAAACAAATTGTGCAAATTAATTGAAACAAAATGAATAATTCCGTTATTATTTACTTTATTTTCGTATTTTTCCAATGGAACATGACACAGTGCACATGTTAGTACTTAGTATGTCCATTCAACTAACTCATTCCTTGCAAATTGACCAAAGATTCTCGATTGGATTTAAATCAGGAGAGTTTCCAGGCCAGTCTATAGTACCTTGATTTGCTCACTGGTAAGGCTTGCCAGTGTGTTCGTGCAGCGTTACAATTTTCGTAAGCTTCCTTGAAGTAACGTCCATCACAAACAATGGGTGTAGGGTAACTAATCGACAGTCGAGACAATAGTGTTCGGGCGTGATAAAATATGAGGCAATCACGGATGACGCAATACATTTCAAGGCCAAACAAATTTCATCATAGATTCGAAAATAGATTCATATTACTGCACACCACTGTAAATAAACTAATCTGAAGAAAAAATAGAAATTGATTACACCCTGCCAGTCCGTATGGTGAAAAAAAAGAAACAAGAAACTGAGAAATTTTTCTCGCATTTCTAAATGTTCCTTCCTGAATTTCTCATTGTTGATTAATTAAATTCAATGTTTTCAGTTTCATTCAAATATATATGACCGTATTTTTCATTAGTTCTAGCCTTGATTTTGATTATCTCGCATTGTTGTTTCCGTTTTAATCACTTCACGCCAGGCAGGGCAATGAGGCAATTATGATACAACAGGGTTAGAGGGTGCAAAAGAATATGAGAAAAAGAAAAACACTATTAATGAGTGAGAACAATAAAAGAACAAGAATTAAGAAGACAGAAGATAACGATTGACATTGCATTTAAATTTTTGAAGATCAAAGGCAATAAAGCCACTAGGGCACAGGAGGTCACTGAGTGTTAGAGAATATGAGAAAAACTACTATTAAGGAAAGAAGACAATAAAAGAACAAGAATTAAGAAGACAGAAGATAACGATTGACATTGCATTTAAATTTTTGAAGATCTAAGGCAATAAAGCCACTATGGCGCAAGAGGTTACTGAGTGTTAGAGAATATGAGAAAAAAGTACTATTAAGGAAAGAAGAAATAAAAGAACAAGAATTAAGAAGACAGAAGATAACGATTGACATTGCATTTAATTTTTTGAAGATCAAAGTTGACTGGAAAACAAGAAAGTGGAAGAGAGTTCCACAAAAAACAAGTGTGGAAGAAAACACATTTCACATAGGACTTATGGTTCCATCTAGCCATTGCAGCTGTAAGATGATGAGACCTTACCGCCAATCTCGTACTGCGCTTAAATCCCAAAAGTCTATGTGCCAAAGAGAGCTGATCAGAACACTTAACATGGAAGTATTTCTAGAAAATACCCAGCAAAGCTACATAACGGTGGTGGAAAAGTAACTGAAGCCGAGATGCCAGGTCAGGACCGATAACATTGCATCCTATTCTTTAGATTTTATGAAGAATATCTAAATACATAGCAGAATCACTAGATCAGACATGGCAGCAATATTCATTGCATGGAGTGAATTGTTTTTTACGACTAATCAAGTTATTGAAACCCAGAAAATATTTTAAGATATTTTTAGCGATAATAATGATTTACTGACATAATACAAATCCTAGTAATTAGCCCATAGATGGGGGGATAATTAGTTGATTCATACCTTATCCCAGAGTAATTGCGCATAAATGAATATAACGAACTTGACTGGAATTAGAACTCGGCTCTCCAATTTCCAATTTCCCTTACAACTCCTGCGCATGCAAACCCACTGCATCAACGTGATATGACCGTAAGACATAGTAGTTCGTACATTCAAGGTTCCACCACCTGGTATTCTTAAGCGGTCACCCATCTAGTCACTGACCAGGCTCGACGTCGCTTAACTTCGGTAATCGTACAAGAACCGGTGTTTCAACGAGATACGGCCCTAAGCCAGTCAATCGCACATCCTAACTTCTATCACATGGTATTCTGAAGCGGTCACCCATCTAGGTACTGGCCAGGTTCGACGTTGCTTAACTTCGGTAATCATACGGGAACCGATGTTTCAACGGGATACAGATGTAAGCCATAGCAGTCGCACATCCTAGCGTACATCACCTGGTATTCTTAAGCGGTCACTGTTCTAGGTACTGACCAGGCTCGACGTTGCTTAACCTCGTTTATCATACGAGAACCAATGTTCCAACGTGATACGGCCGTAGCCATAGCAGTCACGGGTATGACGATAAACTGCATCCGCGTCCTGGGTAAGACAATAAATTACACCCGCGTCCTGGATAAGACGATAAACTACGTCCGCGTCGTGGGTATAACGTTAAACTACGTCCGCGTCCTGGTATGACGATAAACTACATCTGTGTTCTGGGTAAGACAATAAACTATGTCCGCGTCCTGGGTAAGACGATAAACTACATCCGTGTCCTGTGTAAGACGATAAACTACGTCCGCATCCTGGGTAAGACGATAAACTACATCTGTGTTCTGTGTATGAGGAAAAACTACATTCGGGTCCTGGGTATAATGATAAACTACATCCGTCGTCCTGGGTATGATGATAAACTACGTCCACGTCCCGGGTATGACGATAAATTATGTCCGCGTTCCGGGTAAGACGATAAACTACATCCGTGTCCTGGATATGATGATAAACTACTTCCGCGTCCTGGGTATGACGATAAACTACGTCCGCGTCCCGGGAATAACGATAAACTACATCCACGTCCCGAAAAGGATGACTGAGGCCGTCGCACTCTCTGCACGCTTCTGTCCAAGAATCAGTATTTCACATGAAGTAGGGCTGATACACCCGAAGTTGTTATCGAGGAAAAAGCAGAACAATGGCGCTGTTTTTGTTTTTGTTTTTTGACAACGCCATCTAGCGGTTGTTAGTTGAAGTTCTTTGACAAACAAGTGAGGTAATGCTACAATCGGTTAATAATGCAGGCTAGTATTATAGAAAATTTAATGCCGATGTCACTTGTCGAACCTGAGTATACGTGTTGCCATTTCCATTAAAACTTTCTCGTTTCTTACTCGTTCCGTCTACGGAATTCTCAGTATCCTTCTGTAGAAACACATTTCCGTTGCCTTTAGTTCCTTCTTTGCCTTGTTTTTAACGATTTTTCCCTGCTTCTTAATACTTTGCTTAGCTTTTGGAAGGCACGTATTTATTAACCAACAAAGGAATAAACTGAATTATAACCCGATACTGAATTTTGGCAACGCCATCTAGCGGTCATTAGCTGAAGTTCTTTGTCAGACAAGTTGGTTAATTCTACAGTGGGCTATGATAGGTTTTTAGCTACCCTTAATTACAGCAATTTTGCCTTGTGTAATAACGGCTCTTTTTTTTCAGACAATACCGTGTTAGTATCAAGCTACTCTCATCTATGAACAATAGTTGACTTACATTTTGCAATGAAAGTTCGCGGAAGTAAGGAAATTGGTGAATTTCAACGAGGGCAAATAATCCACAAGGACAATGGTATCAGTGGGGCAAGTCAAATGTAGAAATTGCTAGGTTTTTCATAGGTTTATCATCAAATGGTTAATAATATTGTCAAGAAATGTAATGAAGAAGATCATTGCCGTGTGGAACAACGTTCAGGAAGGCCAAGCATCGTGTCTGAATGAACGAAAAGGGCACTGAATAAGGAAGTCATTAGAAACCGTCGTCAGAGCATCAAAGATGTCGCCAACAGCAGGGAAATGTCGCCATATGCGGTGAGAAAGACTGAAAGATCTTGACTATCAAAGAAGAGTTGCAAGAAAGAAGCTCTCGATTTCAGAGGTTAACAGGAACAGGCGTATGGACTGGGTGAGAGAATTCGAGAGCAAAGTTTTTGAATTTTGGCAGTCTATAATTAAGGTCAGATGAAAGTAAATTCTGCCAATATTCGAATTCGAGATTGGTTGGTTTGGAGAAATCAGAATGAGGCTTAGAACATGAAGGCGACCGTGAAACATGGAGACATTTGAGTAATGGTGTTGTGCGTTGTCTGCTTTGGAGGGAAATCCGAGCTGATTCTTGTTGACGACAGGTCGAATGGTCCAAAATACCGTCAAATATTAGAAAGGACTACTCCTACTATTTGAAACCAATCAGATTGACAAGAATGTCTACTTTTTTCAAGGAGATGGAGCGCCATGTCATACGAGCAAAGTAGCAAAGGCCTGGAAGGAATCGCAAGGTATCAAGTCACTGCCATGGGTAGCCCAAGGTCCTGACATGAATCCAATAGAGCACAATTGGGAGCACCTTGACCGAAGACTTCGAGAGCGTAAAACCAAAATCACGTCAGTGGCAACCCTTAAAGAAACATCGCTAAAGAAATGGCAAAATATGACTCAGACCTTTGTTGATAACTTGATCAAATCCATGAAAAATCGAATACAAGCACTGAAACTAGCAAATGGAGGACCCACTCTATACTAGTTCCAAATACTGTTTGTTTATGTTAAATAGGGTACGTAATTAAATTTTGAAAGTGGATGTAGTTTATTTCTCCTGGCTAAAAAATTTTCTTCGGCCACTGTATAATGATTGAATGAGAATATTACAGGGAATGCAAAAATCACGAGCCTTAATATCTTACCTCTGTATGTAAATATAGATGAAAATCCCCCCTACGTCCATCGGAAGAAATAAACCTTAGAATCCCACTGTGATCTATGATCGCGATAAAGACCAATCAGATAACAGAATTTATTTGTGTGTCATTCGACTCCAAGCAAACTACAATTCCTGGCACCTAATTTCTTTTCTCAGACATTCTCTTCAACATCACACCAGAAATCGATTCATTGTGATTAACAATCGTTGGTTCTTAACGCAAAAAATACTCAAAAAACAAAAAAAAACAAACAAAAAATACTCTGAATATTCGTTGTGTCGAGTGAAAAATATACAAGCAAATGTGTTTGCTTGTTCTTCAGTAACTTTGATGTGGCAAATGGTGAATCGTAGGTGGAGTTGAGTGTAAAGTTAATGAGAACCGCATTAATAATGGATAATTGTAATCCCTCGAAAAGAGAGCGGGGAGAAAGTGGTAGGATGTGGACGGATGTTTCTGGTGGTTTATTGACAACATAGCAGACATGTTGATTTGGTAGGAGGCGTCGGCCATTTTGAATGGATTAAAGACAGCGAGTGGGAAATCTCACGAGGTTTCAGACGTGTGATCATTTTTTTTATCCGTTGGTTATGTCTTAACAGGTAGAAGCAAAACAATTTAATGTTAAGCCTGCAGGTATGGCATATTTTTTTTTAAAAAGAAATTGTGGTACGGTTCGCTTAAGATTTAAACTATTGATAAAACATTGAAATTTGTCTATGGTAAAATAATAGTCTATGATAAAATTTAGGTCTATCATTTAATAACATGTGCTAATACCATTGGGAAAGGTATGAATCCTCTTCTTCTCTACCCATCAGCTATGGGTAAATAGCAGGACAGACCGAGTTCTATAGCCTTAGACGGTAACTGGTCTATCGCAGAAAGAAATGGAAAACTACAGCGGGGAAAAAAAATCTGCCTCGTCAGTCATGTATCGAATGATACATGATCGCCTAAGCGTGTATCACGCATGGCACATAACTGACTAATATTCACTTACCTTGGGAAAGGTATGAATCCTCTTCTTCTCCCCCAGGTATGGATAAATAGCAGGGCAGACCAGGTTCTATAGCCTTGGACGGCAACTGGACTACTGCAGAAAGAAATGGCAACCTACTGCGGGAAAAAATCTCCCTCGTCGAAAGATACATGATCGCCTAAGCGTGTATCACGTATGGGATATACCTGAACTGAGTGATTTAATAACATCTCTGAAAAGGTAGAAGCCTAAAAACTGTTTAATGTTAAGTTTGTGGGTAAAGAATTTAAAAAAATGAGAAATGTGATAACTTGCGTTAGTTTAAGCTCTAAATTTCTCACATTGTAGCAGAAATGTGAGAGTCTTTTTGCGGAGAAAAACACATTGATTTGGAAATTCTAACAAATATCCAGAAATAGTCGGATTTTTATGAAACTTTCAGAACTTATTTAAAAATGAATTAGATTAATTTTTATCCGTTTCATTTTTAGAAAATACTTGTACAAATATTTTTTTTTTATCTGCTATTCCCCAGTCATTAAATTTGATGAATTTTTGAGAAATTCTTTTTTGTGTTTCCTAATGTTTATATTTGCTATAAAGACAAGTCATCGAATAATTTATATGATCAATTTTTTTCATCAAACAATAACCACGGTTTTAAAAAATATGCCCGTAATCGTAAAATGAAAAAATGCAATAAAACCCAGACATTATTTAATTAGCAACTCAGACATTATCTAATTAGTTTAATTGCTTTTGCGAATAAAATAGATTATTTTTTTTCTTAAGACAATAGTGTCTATTGTCTTAACAAAAAATATTTTTCTATGATTAGTGAATTTTTCAAGACTTGTTTGATTTTAAAAAAATTAAATTAAATAATTTATATGTTAACCTGCTTTTAAAATTATATATTAATTTTTAGTAAGCAAATGATATTCTTATTACATTAAAACAGTATTTAACCATTATAAATAGAAAAGCTCACTACAGTCCGTCGATTCCCAGTATTTTAAAAAAAATTGAGTTTTTGTTCGTGTGTATAAACGTGTCGAAGCTTTGTAAATACGAACTTACATACAACAAATTATCAGAAAAAATAGTTATGTACCCATAATAAATTTAAAATTTATTGGTAATTTTCTAACATTCTCAAGAGTTTTTTTAAATTAAGACTATAAAGCCAAAGTATCTAAAAGTATATAAAATTGTCTTAATTTTTTTAAGATTCTTATGTAGTTAAAAAATTATCCAAAAAAATTCACGTTGTATTCATCAAGTAATATTTTCAGTTATGTTCCCCTTAATTAAATTTTCCAGACATCAGTCTGTAAATAAATCACGCAACACGTCAGATAATCACCACCTCTGTGTTAAAAAATGCTTTTATGCGATATTTTATACTAAAAGTAATATGTGTATTATTTCAAAATAAGTAAACTTAAACCAGTTTAAGTTTCAGAAAAGTCTATTTTATTTAAAAAAAAAAAGAGAATTATGTTGTGTTGACAGGTTTATCAATATCGACGAATTTATAGATTTTTCTGATAAGTAGAAAAAAGATTCTAGTTAATATAAATTCGGTTTGAAATGTGTCAAAGTATTATATTTATTGGAAATGTTAAAATTAATCTATTGGCTTGGAATTCAAATTAAAATTAAACCATCAGGAAAGACTTTAAATCTTTGAAAATTCATTTGAAACTTAGGTATCGCTTTTATTTTGGAGCTGATGTTATCCTTGCAGGTGTAGCATTTTCTTGAATAAGGAAATTTAGTAGTTGGACGATTTCCTCAAAAATGAAGACACTCGTGGGGATGGAGATGTGGTTCTACAGGAGGATGCTAAGAATGTGCGAGTGTGTAAGCAACGATGCGGTCTTAGAGAGGTTGAAAACAAGGAGGAGGCTTATACTGAATATCTGGAAGAGTCAGCTGAAGTATCTGAGACACAATGAGGAAGGAGGGCCTGGAGAATCTGATACTCACGGGTCGAATAGAGGGAAAGAGAGACAAGGGTAAACAACACGTGACATACCTGGCGGGCTTAAGCAAATGGATGACAGAACGTGGTCTGTGGGAGGAAGCAGAGAGACGGTGCAATGGATAGGAGGAGGTGGAGAACCATAATCGCCTACGCCCTTAAAGGACATGGTACATAAAAAGAAACTAGTAGTCACTGTTATCTTACCAACCAAACTATTACTTCATGAAAATGAATAAAGATTCTACGCGCGTAGCTTTTTCGGTCACATAACGTTGAAACACTGGAGTTAAGCAACATGGGTCATGGTCAGTATCTAGATGAGTGATCGCTTGGGAATACCAGGTGCTGAAAGCTTGCTTGTGTTGCAGTTTTTCGTGTATATTTATCTACTAGTGAGTTAGCCCAAATGACTTGACTCACTTTATAGTCCACCAATAGAAGGTTAACCAATCAGAAGACGTAGAATATTCAATCCGTCGTGTATAAAGGCGGCCATTTTGTTTACTCTATCCGAATGTCCAGTGCCAGCTTGTCAGGCGAAGAGGGACAGAAGGAAGAACTATGCTCTGCTACTTTACCGGGAATCCACTGCCAACCTGAACTACGCTTCCCTACTGTCTTCGAAATATTCACTGCTAACCTCTGGATTCTATACTCAAAGACGACCGTCATCATGAACAACAGCTTGTACCTGGATACTGACTGGAATTCTTAACCGGAGAACCGAGTTCCAATTCTGGTTGAGTTCCTTATATTTAATTTGGCGTAAATACCGTGGGGAAAAGTACGAATCCACCGCTTCTCCACGTCATTAGTCGGATATATATAGTTTTTTTTTTTCGCTGGAGGTTTTTCAGGCCTTTATTTACATTAGCTCTATCTCTGATAGTGAGCAATTTTCACCCATAAATATAGCATACCTCAATTTAAAACTATATATATATATATATATATATATATATATATATATATATATATATATATATATATATATATATATATTCCATCTCTACATGTAAATTCTAAAAGACATTTTATGAAAGTTTCCAAAGAACGGAAGTGGGGGATATTTGCCTCGATAACTGTATTTCTGAATAATTTTTTTTAGTAACACTGTGATTCCCCACCTGATGAGACGTCTAAAAAAGGTTTTCCCTTTTTTTGACGTTGGAACAAAAATGTACAATTTTGTAGTGGATATGTGCATGTTCTAATGTAACACTGAATACGATATATATATATATATATATATATATATATATATATATATATATATATATATATATATATATAAAATAAACATGTAAATTTAATTGATATTAATGATAACTAATGGAGGAAAAAATATGAATTTCAAGAATATATATATATATATATATATATATATATATATATATATATATATATATATACATATATCCATCCCCCTCCATTGTTTATCAATTAAATTTATATATGATAAGGCTGGGACGAAACCAGTTGTTTTTTAGCTTTTTAAATATACATTAAAATGGCATATAAATTATGCTTATTCCTAGCTATCCTTAAATTTTGTACTACAATATATATATATATATATATATATATATATATATATATATATATATATATAAGGAATGCTATATTTATGGGTGAAAGAACTCAATAGCAGAGATAGAGATAAAGGCCTGAAAAACCTCCCACGAAAAAAATTATAAAGATCCGAATGATGATGTTTACGTCTATTGTAGTTTGTATTTGCCCTGCTTAGAAGAGGATGACATTATACAGTTTGTTTTAATCATTTCACCCCAAGCAAGGTAATAAAGTCACTAAGACGCAACAAGGTTACTGAATATGAAAGAATATGAGTAAAAGAAAATATTATAAAGGAGAGGCAACAATAAAAGAAAGGAATTAAGAAAACGGAAGATAACGATTGCCAGAAGGGTCGGATGTCAGAGTGTCGAAGGACAAAGTGTCAAAGGAAAAAAAAAATGTCGGAAAGAATAAATGTCGAACGGACTAAATATCGTATGGAAAAATTGCCGAACGGAAAAATAGTCGAACTGACTAAATGATGAATGGACATAATGTCGAAAAGATACAAATCTTGGACAAAGTCTAAACGAACATATCGTCATGGAGTTAAAAAAAACTAGGTTCAAATACTTAATTAAACTATTCTAAAATTTTATTGCTTAGATTTGGCATCTTTTAATAAATAATTGCCTTAAAAGTGATCATCAATTAGAGGCCTGATTTGATGGGGAATGGGTCGTGTATTGTAAACCAATGACAAAAAGGCATTATTGATAGATACGACATTCGTAAATGAAAATATCTTCAAGCCACTGCTCACAATCTTTAATTATATCTGACGACAGTTGTAATTTCCTTATAAATAAATAAAAAATGTTTTTATTTTTACCACACTTTTATTTGTGAGATTTAAATACAGATTCTTGTTAAAAAAGTTATCAATTGGGTTTATAATTATTATTTTTTTTTGTGTGTGTTTTCTTTCGACATCTCTGCTTTGTATTTGTTCCATAATTAATGGGCTTGACTCTTTTTTTTCCGTTCAACACTTTGTCCTTTGACAGTTTATCTTTTGACATTTTATCCTTTGACATTTTATCCATCGACACTTTGACATTTGACATTTAATCTTTCGACACTTTGACATTTGACATTTAATCTTTCGACACTTTGTCTTTTGACATTTTATCCATCGACACTTAGTCCTTTGACATTTTATCTTTCTACACTTTTTCCTTTGACATTTTATCTTTCGACACTTTGACATTTGACATTTTATCTTTCGACACTTTGACCTTTGACATTTTATTCTTTGACATTTTATTCTTCGACACTTTGTCCATTGACATTTTATCTTTTGACACTTTGTCCTTTGACATTTTATCTTTCGACACTTTGTCCTTTGACATTTTATCTTTCGACACTTTGACCTTTGACATTTTATTTTTCGATACTTTGTCCTTTGACTTTTTATCTTTCGACACTTTGTCCTTTGACATTTTATCTTTTGACTCTTTGACATTTGACATTTTATCTTTCGACACTTTGTCCTTTGACATTTTATCTTTTGACACTGCACACGGTAATAACCAGACAAAAATTATTTAAAATTGCACACGAACTTTATAAGCTTCTTGTACTTATGGCAAATCTTAGTTTATAGTTTTGTCATTTTCCTTTGTCAAACTTGGACTATTGCCCTAGCAAGAAGGGACGGAGTGTCAAAATGACGGTATTTCCTCTTGACACCGCTATTAAATACGTTTTAGCCTTGGGTTTATAATTATTATTTTTGTGTGTGTTTTCTTTCGACATCTCTGCCTTGTTTTTGTTCCATAATTAATGGGCTTGACTCTTTTTTTCCGTTCAACACTTTGTCCATTTGACATTTTGTTCGTTCGACACTTTGTCTGTTGGACATTTTGTCTTTCGACAGTTCGTTCTTTGATGCGCTGTCTGCGCACACTAATGAACTGTTCCGTGGACCAAACCTCACTCCTTTACCAGCTCAATATTATCACTAAGACACCTAAATGACAACTCGACATTGAGGTTCGAACCCGGATCTCATGGTAGGATAGCTGACGTTCTAACCAGTCATCCACACACCCCCACCTCTAACACACACGCACACGCACACGCACACACACATGCACACACTCATATTAGTATCGATAAAACTGGCAAACAATGTCCAATTTTAAGATTAGAAAGCATGCATTTACTTTGAACGAATAACATTACAAAGGTCTTATCACTGGCATGCTACATTCATTAACAAACAAAAGTGCCACGAGGTCTGGTTTTCTTCTCTGGGACTATCGCATATTACAAAAAAGATTAAACTTTCAAAAGATCTTCATGGAAATGTTATATTTAATTTCTGCCAGTTCAGACCTTCCAAGCTAAATATCATCCTGATATGTCCACAAAGTTGAATCACCCACATTACCTCTGTATTCCATTTGTAAGGAGGAATTCCACTCGGACAGCTTCTTTCCCCACCCCGAGAACTGATACTTTATAAAACAAACTACTGCATGTAAGCTCTCGTGAGCACTACAATTTTAACCTCTTCAAGTAAATGATAAATCGCTGTCTATCCCTCTTATTCTCATAAGCTTCACTTCTTTTTACTTCCTCTTACATTTAAAATGTTCACCTCATTCAATAACGCTCTACCGTGAGTGACTCTTCAGCCTTGTGCTGGGTAAATTTTAGTATAAAGGATAGAAGGAATTGAGGAATACTGGAAATGTTTCTTCGTTGACCAATCAAGAAAGACGAATTCATTTGGAGAGAAAATTAGACAAACATCACACATTTCAGCGGGAAAACGAATGTCGAGAATGTTGAAAAAGCGGGAAAAAATCACGCTTGCTGGAAACCTGACAGACTGCTTGCGAAAAGGTGAAGAGAATGATTTGCAATTAGGGCTGCAGACAGAACAGAATAAAAACGGATAGACTGACGAATAAGGCATCGAGAAGGAAATAAAAGAAACCGTCGAGATATTCAAATTGGATTGCAAGCAGACAGAATGATCTTGGGAATAAATTCCATGTTTATCAACGAAGTGTGTGTGTGAGAGAGAGAGGGAGAGAGACAGACACTAGACAGAGACAGAGACAGACAGTGAGAGACAACATTCAAAATGACGTTGAATTAACAGACATGTGCTTTGAAATAGCTAGACTGTTAATTAAACGCAGAGGAAAGTAATAATAAAAATATAAGTGACTATCGTAGATTATCAAGATAATTTTTCTCCTTCTTCTTCTTCCTCTTCTTCTTCATATTATTATTATTATTATTATTATTATTATTATTATTATTATTATTATTATTCATATTCATATTCTTAATCTTCTTAATCTTATTATTCATATTATTTTTATTCTTACACTTATCCTTCTACTTTTATTCTTATTCTTATTTTTCTTATTGTTGTTTTTCTTCTTATTATTATTATTATTACAACTTTTATTCTTATTCTTATTGTTATTCATCTTATTATTATTATTACTATTATTCATATTCTGATTATTCATATTCTTATTTTTATTCTTACACTTCTTTATATTATTCATATTCTTATTCTTATTCATATTCTTATTCTTATACTTATCATTCCTATTCATATTCTTATTCTTATTCTTACACATCTTTTTATTATTCTTATTCTTATTCTTATTCTCATTCATATACTTATCATTCCTATTCATATTCTTATTTTTATTCTTACACTTCTTTTTATTATTCTTATTCTTATTCTTATACTTGTCATTCCTATTCTTATTCTTATACACTTCTTTTTATTATTCATATTCTTATTCTTATTCTTACACTTATTTTTATTATTCATATTCTTATTCTTATTCATATTCTTATTCTTATACTTATCATTCCTATTCATATTCTTATTCTTATTCTTAAACTTATTTTTATTATTCTTATTCTTATTCTTATACTTATCATTCCTATTCTTATTCTTATTCTTATTCTTACACTTCTTTTTATTATTCAAATTCTTATTCTTATTCTTATACTTATCATTCCTATTCTTATTCTTATACACTTCTTTTTATTATTCCTATTCCTATTCTTATTCTTACACTTCTTTTTATTATTCATATTCTTATTCTTATTCTTATTCTTATCATTCCTATTCTTATTCTTACACTTCTTTTTATTATTCATATTCATATTCTTATTAATTTTATTCTTATTTTTATTCTTATTCTTGTTATTCTTCTTATGATTAATATTCTTACTCTTCTTCATCTTCTTACTCGTATTCTTATTATTATTATTATTCTACGTAGCGTGTCCCTCCAGTAGGTTGGTGAGCATGGCTCTCCACAACTTCCTGTCTTTTGTATCTCTTAATAAATTTTCTCTTTCTGTTATTTCTCCTAAACCTTGTTCTACCTGCCATTTGTTCAAGGTGATTGAGTATGTTATGCTTTTTTCCCCTCTGCCCCTCTTGCAGTCAATCTGTCTTGTGAGTATCAGAATTTTCAAGCCGCCATTTCTCATAATGTGCCACATAGATTTAAACTGTCTTTTCTTAATGTTAATTTTCCTTTTTCTTTCCATTTTCTATAAATCCTTTACGTTGCTCAAATGTTTGGTCCAGGGTATCCTCGGCATACTACTGTAGGACCACATTTCTGTTGCTTCAAGTATTTAAATGTTTGTCCTTGTTTTGATTTTGGTATCTCTGATTTGTAATTTGCATTCTGGGCTCCTCCTCCTTTTGCTAACAAGCGTGCATTCTGTCTTCTTCAGTTGATGTTTAGTTCTTTATTCTCGCTTTCCTTCGTCATCTTCTGTAGCATTTTTTCTTTCTTTTTCTTTTTTTTTTTTTTTTGTTGTAAATTTCCAGACTACTATGAAAGGGAGTAAGTTGTATGAACAAACTGACACACATTGGTAACAATGTTAACTGATGATTAACTGAAAGAAATAATCGAAAAAAGGTATTGAGATAAAAGACAGGAGACTCATTGAATAAGGTCCCACCCACACACTCACAAAGGCAGAGGCGGGAAAAGCTGAATATTTGTTTTAAAGACAGACAAAAAATAGGGGTGCTTCTTGTGTAGGTGATTTATCTTCCAATTATGAACTATCAGAACAACGCGGGCTTACGGCCATATCCCATACGGTTATCGAAGTTAAGCAAAGTCGAGCTTGATCAGATGGGTGACCGTTTGGGAATACCAGATGCAGTAAGCTTGACTGTGAAAGTGGTGTAATAGCTTGAAATTGTCAATCGGAAAACCGAGTTCCAATACCGGTCGGGATCGTTATATTCAGTTACATGCAAATACCCTTGAGGCAAGTATGAATCCACCTCTCCTCCCCTAGCTATGGGTTAATTAGTAAGACTTTTATCGATAAACCATTATTATCTCCAAAAATAAAAATAAAAATTGCCAACAAAATATTTCGATTTCGACATTAAATAACCTATAGAGGTGTTCATATGCTGGTAAATAAATGAAACCTGACACATCACTAAAATATGGCATCTAAGCATGGCGAAAATTCCATATATATATATATATATATATATATATATATATATATATATATATGGAGTAAGACAAGAGAAAGGAGTAGTCTTTATTTAATATACTGTAAGAATTTTTAACCAATTCATCCCATGCAAGGCAATAAGCCCTTAGGACGCAAAGAGTTACTGAGTGTTAGAGAATATGAGAAAAACTACTATGAAGGAAAGAAGACAATAAAAGAACAAGAATTAAGAAGACAGAAGATAACGATTGACATTGCATTTACATTTTTGAAGATCAAAGGCAATAAAGCCACTACGGTGCAAGAGGTTACTGAGTGTTAGAGATTACAATAAAAGAAGAAGAATTAAAAAGACAGAAGATAACGATTGATATTCCATTTCAATCTCTGGAAATCAAAATACACAGCAAATCTAAAAGCCGAACTTACGGTTGCATCTGGCCATTACAAGTGCAAACTGATGAGACCTTGCTGCCAATCTAGTACTGCGCTCACATACATAAAACTATGTACCATAGTGGAAATTTCATCCTAAAAATTATCATGAAAGTATTTACGGAAAAAAGCACAGGGAAGCTACGTTACAGCTGTGGGAAAAGGAACTGAAGCCGAGATGCCAGATGAGGACTAATAAAATTGCAGATTCTTTTTTTGGATTTTATCAAGAATCTTTAAATATATAGCAGGAGCAGCAGACCAGATGTGGCAGCCATATTCAAAGCAAGTACGAATGGTAGACTTACAAATATGAAGAATAGATTCTGGCAGTCTTGCGCGACATAGTGGACCAATTCTCTTAGCTGCAGACTTAGCAATGGATTCAATATACTCTTTTCAATTGATGTCAGCTGGAAAAGTTAGTCAGTGAAGGCGAAACGAGTCACTCTCCTGGAGGTTAGCATCAGCCATACTGGTGGAAGGTAAAAAAGGTTCTGTCAGGTGATTATAAAAGAGCAAATATATTTACTAAACAAATAATACCATATGATTAAAAACAACTTCAGAAAATTTTTAGTATCTGTCTATATTTCTGAGATGAGGTATTATGTACACTGGTTACATTATTCGGACTATTGTCCTCATCTTTGTTGCCATATTTATTTGATCCTTCAGTATCTGTCTATATTTCTGAGATGAGGTATTATGTACACTATTTACATTATTCGGACTATTCTCCCCATCTTTGTCGCCATATTTATCCGATCCTTCAGTATCTGTCTATATTTCTGAGATGAGGTATTATGTACACTATTTACATTATTCGGACTATTGTCCACATCTTTGTTGCCATATTTATGCAATCCTTCAGTATCTGTCTATATTTCTGAGATGAGGTATTATGTACACTGTTTACATTATTCGGACTATTCTCCTCATCTTTGTCACCATATTTATCCAATCCTTCAGTATCTGTCTATATTTCTGAGATGAGGTATTATGTATACTATTCACATTATTCGGACTATTGTCCTCATCTTTGTTGCCATATTTATCCGATCATTCAGTATCTGTCTATATTTCTGAGATGAGGTATTATGTACACTATTTACATTATTCGGACTATTGTCCTCATCTTTGTTGCCATATTTATCCGATCCTTCAGTATCTGTCTATATTTCTGAGATGAGGTATTATGTACACTATTTACATTATTCGGACTATTCTCCTCATCTTTGTCGCCATATTTATCCGATCCTTCAGTATCTGTCTATATTTCTGAGATGAGGTATTATGTATACTATTTACATTATTCGGACTATTTTCCTCATCTTTGTTGCCATATTTATCCGATCCTTCAGTATCTGTCTATATTTCTGAGATGAGGTATTATGTACACTATTTACATTATTCAGAATATTGTCCTCATCTTTGTTGCCATATGTATTACAATGTTTCGGCCGTTGTACGCCCCGGCCTTCATCAGGTGGTTGGAATGTCGAACTGAACCCTTTATTTCACTCACTGGGGTAGACTGTTCTAGTTCCACGTACCATTTCTAATGGATGTCAGTTATCAGTTATCTCCTGTTAATTCCCCTCTCAATGTTCTTCACCGCTGTAACCAGGTATTGAACTCACACTTCTTGTGCCCTGTGTGCTTACTTTTAACTAATACTATCACAGTCTGTAAACTGCTTGAACATCATTGAGAAATGCAATAAATATATACGAAAAAATAAATTAGCTCTGGTTTATATACAAAATGTACGGGGAGCCTTCATTCACAATTTAGGGGCTACTTAAGTGAAGTTGCGCATGTAGATAATTTTCTTTAAGGTAAATCACATATTTTAGAAGAATCCTGTCCGTAGACCACATACTGAAGTAGCATCAAATATATGTTAAGTAATCGAGCGAGAATGTACAAATCCTTAAAGATAGTAGATTAGAGACGGCAGAGATAAACACAGAATAAGAGACAGATCAAATAACAGAGCTAAACTATTAAAGAGGATATCTTAGAAAATGTTAGTGAAAATTAATTTTGATGCTTTTGTGCTGCTGTAGTTTTTTTTTTTTTTTTTTTTTTTTTTTTACCCTCAGCATCTTTTATTATTTTTAAGCAGGGTTTAAAATGGTCTTGCAGACGATCATTTTTACAACCTCTCATTTGATTGAAACGAAATGCACATGCATTATAGAAACGAAAGGGGCAATTGAACTTAGCATCAGACAGGGACAGCTGAGATCTCTAGGAGACATAATGAGGAAAGAGGGCTTGGAATATTTGACACTCAAGAGCAGGCTGAAAGCAAGAAAGACGGCAAAACAACTCCTAATCCATCTAGCGAACATTTCTAAATGGTTAGGAATGATAACAAAAAGGATAAAATATATTAACAATTAATTACTTAATAACAAGAGAAAACAGAACCCCTATGTTAAGGGATAGGACACACACACACACACACATAAAAAAACCTACAGAAGAATGGATGATGGTATATGCTAAAAACCATGAAAGTAGTAAGCGTCATTACTCTGTAATAAAGGAAACCAACAAGTTCAAAATGGAGCTTCAAATGGGCGCAGAAATACAAGTAAAGCACAGTACACCGGCTGAAGCTTCAAAATACTTAAAAACGAAACCAAAGACAAAGGTAACCGACCAGATACAGAAACAATAGCAATATAAACCCCTTCATGGCCAATACTCTGCTCGTACCAAACAAGCTGACGTAGACAAAACCCGTACCTATCAGTGGCTACGTAGTGCAGGGTTGAAAGCTGAAACTGAATGTTTTATCCTTGCTGCACAGGACAAATGCTTGTTAACTAGGAATTATCAAGCACATATACTAAAATATTGTGTTAGGCCCAAATGCAGATTCTGTGATAAATATCGAGAAACGATTGATCATCTTGTATCAGGTTTCACGATATTGGCACCCACTGAATATAAAACCCGGCATGGCAGTGTGGGCCAATATCTGCACTGGAAAATATGCAACTTCTACAGGAAGGAAGCTAAAAGAAACTGGTATGAACACCATTCAGAGACCGCAAAAACAAAAAGTGCCTCCTTATTGATATGGCAGTCCCCGCGGATTGCAATGTATCTTTGAAGATATTCAAAATACAAGGACCTTGAAATCGAAATCTCAAAAATGTGGCACATGAGAACATCAACAATCCCTGTTGTAGTTGGAGCCCTCGGATTGATTGGAAAAGATTTCAGTAGACTAAATGAAGGGATTCCTGGAAGTCCATGCCTTAAAGAAATACAAAAATTTGTTCTCGCAAGTACAGCCCACACTTTACGAAGGGCTTTATCTATTTAATTTTTTTTTTTTTTTTTGTCAGTTGAAAGTGTCATGATGCCATTTCTGACGTTAGGTCTCTGGGCGGGCTCCGGAAAGAAATGTGTACACGCCAGAAATCAAAGGAAATAAAAACAATAATAATAATCATTCTGACATCGTGATTAGAGACTGCAAAGACAAAATGCGCCTCCTTATTGATATGGCAGTCCCAGAAGACTGCAATGTATGTTTGAAGATCTTCAAAAAAACTATCAAAACTCAAGGACCTTGAAATGGAAATCTCAAAAATGTGGCACATGAGAACATCAATATTCCAGTTGTAGATGGAGCCCTCGGATTGTTTGGAAAAGTTTCCAACAGACTCATTGAAGAAATCCCTGCTAGCCCATGCCTTGGGAAGACAAAAATTGTTCTCACAGGTACAGCTAACTCCTTACTAAGGGCTTTGTCTACATAAAATATGTGCGATTTGTTTTTCAAAACTGCACAATGGAAACTATCATGAATCCATTTCTGTCTTTAGGTCTTTGGTCGGGACCCGGAAAGATATGAGTATACACCAGAAACCAAAAGAAATATAACAGCAACAACGACGACGACAACAATATCTACAACAACAACAACAACAACAGCAACAATAACAATAATAATAATAATAATAATAATAATAATAATAATAATAATGATAATAATAATAACGAAACGAATACCATATACAGCAAACGGATAAAACAAAAAACTTGGCCAAATTCACTTACAAAACACTGGGAGGACGAGGAATTGCATGAAAAATGCCTAAAAAGGACGAAAGAAGAAGATATGGACCAACAGAAAAGACGTCAGTGGCTGAGAAGCGCCAGGGGGAAAGCTGAGACAGAAGGCCTACTTATTGCAGCTCAGGACCAAAGCGTCGCAACCAGATCGGATCACTGTCAAACAATCAAGGATGGAACTAACCTGAAATGCAAGATCTACGGAAAATATGATGAAACTGTCGGCCATATTATCTGAGGATAAAAACAATAATAATAATAATAATAATAATAATAATAATAATAATAATAATGATAATAATAATAATCTACGATTTAAATTCATTATTAATAAAAAGTTCCCCTTTTATCTGTAAATGATAGCAGTTAATAGGCATTTTAATGATTTACCCGCAAAACCCAGGGTCACAAACTCATATCCATACAACTGAATATTTTAGCTCTATCACTGATACTGAATGCTTTTCAATAAGTACCGCGCATATATATATATATATATATATATATATATATATATATATATACAGAAAAGAGGCACGGATAAAAAAAAAAAAATCCCAGCAACCGTTCGTACGCACCAGCGAAAATTTACTCCGATGAAATCCTAATGGACACACAATAATCTTCTTATATTTTGTCATATATATTTTCCTCAGTATTGCCTGTAATAAATGTCAAAAAATACATAGGAGAAACCTCAAGGAAGCTAAATAAAAGATTATATGAACACAAAAGGGACATTTTACAAAACAGTGCGTCAAATGCGTTGGCTGTCCACCGTAACGAGACTGACCACAATTTTGACATAAACATTGCTACTCTGATCAAAGGAGAAATAATTCACTATAATGAAAATGAGAACGCCTTGATCGCAAGGTTATCCATAGACAGTATGCGACCGGGCTCTTTCATCATTTCACCATTCCTAGCTGATATTTTATTATCACAGTGTGATGGAAAGAAAAAGAATCTAAATGAAATAGTCGAGATAAAAAAAAACAGAGTACCTCTATTTAAATTATTCCGACAATAGTCCGAATAATGAAAATAGAGTGCATAATGCCTCATCTCAGAAATATAGACAGATACTGGAAAAAAAAATTAAATTCGCAGCATCCCTCATTCGTGCGCATGTGTAGTAGCACCAACATACCAATTTTAGTCCGATGAAGACTTAAAGGACGAAACGCTTCAAAGGAAAACTATTGTCCAATTTTTTATGCATTTTTCCCAATATGTAAACAAATATATATATATATATATATATATATATATATATATATATATATACAATAAAAAGGCTTAAACAGTAATATTCCATGGTCATAATTTATTCCATTGGAATCGTAAATACGATCCAATTCATCAGACCTACAAATTCAATATATATATATATATATATATATATATATATATATATATATATATATATAAAACTGAACATTGAAGTTAACACTCAGAGGCGTCAGGCTGTATCATGCTAGACGCAATCTTCAGGCCTGATGATTGCGTCTAGCATGAAACAGCCTGTCGACTCTGAGTATTGACTTCAGTGTTCGCTTTTATATTTACACACGCTTTATCTCTGATATTGAGCACTTTATCTCATAAAGAGAGCACACCTTAAAGCTATATTTCTTTATATATATATATATATATATATATATATATAACATCAGAATAAGGTTGAAAAAGCAAAGAAAGTGGTTGATATTCCATGAAATATTTCAAATTCAAATAAGAGCAATGATCGCCTCGTATCTGGGTACTGATAGCAGAGGTGAAGAATTCACAATCCTCCGTTCGAAGAAGATTCGTGAACAGAAATATAGAGGCCACCCCACAAGCATGTCTTGCGCTAACTCTTGAATGTGATGCAAACCATCCAAGGTCTTCAAAGTATTTTATGGGAAATAGTGGAATTTTATTGATAGTTCTTTTAATGTCGTTGACCAATGTGTATTGTTATTTTCCAAGCATTGCATTGCCTATATGTAGCACAAGGTTGAAATTAGGAGGCACCCATTGAGAATCGAACTCACTACTCAGTCGTAATTTTTCTAGCTAGACAAGCTTTGTAGCCATTCCACTTGTACACATTTCCCCGTTGTCCAATGTGTACATGATGATTCTTCGAACTATTTATTTTACTTAATATTCATTTTCTTCTATGTGTTTTAATATGTCTACATCCAGGTCTGCATTTATTCATATTGCTTGAAATTTGTTTTTAACCCTTTCAGCCCTACGTCCCTGAAAAATCTGTTTAACCCTCCTACCTCCAGATCCTGAGTCAAAATTCGCAAATAATTGGCATGCAATGTTTGACGGTAGATATAGAAATAGGTACAAGTGTTTACACGCGGTTCAACTGGTGACTGGACATTAAGTCATTTTTCTTTACCACCGTTCAACCGGCGACTGAACATGACGTCATTTTTCTCTACCACCGTTCAACCGGCGACTGGACATGACGTCATTTGTCTCTACAACTGTTTAACCGGTGGTTGGATATTGTCATTTTTCTCTACCACTCTTCAACCGGTGACTGGACATTAAGTCATTTTTCTCTACTACGGTTCAACCGGTGACTGTGTATTACGTCATTTTTTCTCTACCACCGGTTATCAGGACTCAAGTGGTTAAAGTTTCGAAACTCATATGTTGTCTGAGTAAATTTCAATCCTGTATAAAATCGCCGTCTTGTGATAACTCACGAAAGTTCTTCAGGTCTTCCAAATTCTTCAGTGTTTATTTTTGTTTTTTGTATTTTTTTTTTTGAATAATATAATTTTACCGATAGCAGATTTAATGTTACTATTCAGTGTCTATGTGTTTGTTCGTCCATTGTCTATAGATGTTATTGTTAGTCTTCCATTTGATATTGATGAAAAAAAAAAACACTTTTATTGTATTTGCTGTCTGTTTCCAAAACTATTAACTTGGGCTGTCTAACTCCGATTTTAGTATCAAGTTCATTCTTTGATTTGGGTTTCTCGCAGACAACATACACGGATATTAAAACTATCAACATCCCGAGTTAATAATACATGTTTCTCGCTTTTTCTTTTTTTCACAAATCTTGCAGCATTACTTATCCAGATGGTAAAATCTTTATATCTATTTGGACGCATTTACAAAGTTTTAAATAGGAAGTTGCCAACTTTTAACGATCGACACCAGAGAAGTCATTAAGTTGTTCCGCCGTAAATCTCTATCAATAAAATGTTGAGTGATAGCCAGTGTAGCGTTTGTCTTGCTAACGGTCCGAAGAATCAAATGAACGCGCGTTCACTTGCTGTCGGATAGATTTTAGCACTGCGTGGCTAAAATGACAT
Source organism: Acanthosepion lycidas (assembly GCA_963932145.1). NCBI lineage: Eukaryota > Metazoa > Mollusca > Cephalopoda > Sepiida > Sepiidae > Acanthosepion > Acanthosepion lycidas. The sequence continues at coordinate 98,666,995 of OZ010599.1, forward strand.
TGCACTTCAAAAGCATTTTAACATTGAACTATTAAACTACTATATAATATCTAATCGCCAGTATAGCCGTGAATGCTCGACAATTTCCTCGTAGATGTAGAAGAGACTTGAAGTGACGCAGATATGGTTCTACTAACGAATATTAAAAATACAACAGTCGGAATATATTAGCAATTGACAAAAAGGTATTTGATATGTCGGCAATGTTTGTTTCTCTCTTTATTCTTAATAAAAGATATTTTTTTTATTTCCATAGTTTATTAATATATAGAAATACAGTGCGTCAAATGCGTTGGCTGTCCACTGTAACGAGACTAACCACAATTTTGACATTATTCGCGTTTCAGCATTTGCAGCTTGACACATTCGTGGATTTTTCTTTAGAACATATGAACTTGTTATTCGCGGAAATCCCGAATATTCGCGTGTTTTTTCTGAAGAACATATGTACAAATTATTCGCCGGGAACTCCCTCGATTCAAGTATTTTTTCGATATAACATATTTAAAATATTCTTGCATTATTTTTGAGTGACTTAAAACATATAACAGTTCATTTTTATGGTAAAATTTGGCAGAATTACAATTTTTTATGGTATATGTGATAAAAGGGAGAAATTACTCCGTGTTATTACACCTCATATCAAAGAGAGAAGTTGAACACGTGTTGCCCGTTACAGGGTTCGTGGTGAAGAGATTGAATTTAACGTCTTTTGGCGAAATGTCCGCATTGGCGAGATTTATTGCATGCTGGGAGTATTATTATAATTTTTAATTTTTATTTAATTTATTTTGTACAACGTTTAATGTTATTGTTTTATTTTATTTATAATTTTGATTATTATTATTTCATATTTTATTTTCATTTATTTATAATAATAATAATACACCTACAAGATTCCCTGTGTCTTTTCTATAAATATTTTCATGGTAACTGTTCTAATGAACGTTCACCTTTGGTGCTTTGTCTTTCTGAATTTAAGCGAAGTGGCAGATTGGCAACTGGGTCTCCTCATTTTACAACTGAAATGGCGAGATATAACCGTAAGTTCTACGCTAACAGTTTCTTCTCTCATACTTACGGTTCCACGCTTTCCATCAACTTTGATCTTTAAAAATTTAAATGCAATGTCAATCATTATCTTCTGTCTTCTTAATTCTTGTTCTTTTATTGTCTTCTTTCCTTAATAGTAGTTTTTCTCATATTCTCTAACACTCAGTAACCTCTTGCGCCCTAGTGGCTTTATTGCCTTTGATCTTCAAAAATTTAAATGCAATGTCAATCGTTATCTTCTGTCTTCTTAATTCTTGTTCTTTTATTGTCTTCTTTCCTTCATAGTAGTTTTTCTCATATTCTCTAACACTCAGTAACCTCTTGCGCCCTAGTGGCTTTATTGCCTTTGATCTTCAAAAATTTAAATGCAATGTCAATCGTTATCTTCTGTCTTCTTAATTCTTGTTCTTTTATTGTCTTCTTTCCTTAAAAGTAGTTTTTCTCATATTCTTTAACACTCAGTAACCTCTTGCGCCCTAGTGGCTTTATTGTCTTTGATCTTCAAAAATTTAAATGCAATGTCAATCGTTATCTTCTGTCTTCTTAATTCTTGTTCTTTTATTGTCTTCTTTCCTTAATAGTAGTTTTTCTCATATTCTCTAACACTCTGTAACCTCTTGCGCCTTAGTGGCTTTATTGCCTTTGATCTTCAAACATTTAAAGGCAATTCCAATCGTTATCATCTGTCTCCTTATTTCCTGCACTTTAATAATGTTTTTCTTTTTATCATATTCTTTTTGGAAACATATTTCATTAAATACAAATGCACATTTTTACACTTTTTTACTCAACTTGAAAAACCGTTTATTGGAAACATCAAGATTGCAAATAAACTCAATTAATAAAACACAAAGTAAGCAGGTGTTGATAATTGTTTACTAAAGGTGTTTTGATATGAAAGCAATATTTGTCCTTTAGGAATCAGCGTAATTGAATATCTTTAGTCTCAAAGGCAGGAATTTCTCCCAAATTGATTAATACATATAAAGAGAATAAATAGGATCTGCCATGTTTTCTTACATTAATATTACAATAAAAGTACTTGTATAAATTATTTACTTGTTTGGGAGTTTTTTTTCTGCTTGAAAAATGGAGCAATAATTCCCGTACTGTGAGGTGGTTTTGTATTCTTCCATTTGTTGACACATGTTTAAAATTAAGACAATTTTGCTCACAAGATAAAGTTTGTTTATGTTTTGACGAGTAACCTTCATCTCACTATTATTAAATAATAACAAAAGGCACTTATGGTAACTAGTCATGTTCAATACCAGATGAAGCAAACAATCATCATGTTAATAAAAAATAAATCAATCTCATTTAATAGATAATCAAATGTTTTTACAGGTAATAACTATTTTTACAGGTAATAACTATTTTTACAGGTAATAATAACTTTTTTAAAAGATAGGATTGTTTAGATAAATAGAAGAATTACATAGCTGCCTCAACTATTTCTAGCCATATATATAAATATATATATATATATAGTGTATTTTTTTTACATATAATAGGACAAATTTTAACAAAATTAAAAGGCAAAAAAAAGATGGTTATACATGTTTTCAGAAATTTTTACTCCGCTAAACAATCCTCTAAGATTGTAAATATACTCAATTAGGACAATAGATAATATAACACATTGAGGCAGGTATTGATAACAATTGTTTACAGAAGGTATTTGATATGTTCGCAGTATTTATTCTTTGGGAATCTTGGTTTTGCTCACAAGTTTGTTTATATTTTGATTTTCCTGCTATTTTTCATAATTTTTTTCTATTCATTCATAATGAAAGCTAATATTTTTTTTATTTTTATAATTTATTATTCATATATATAATACGAGATTTTTTTAACAAAATTTAAAATGCAAAATATGGTAGTCGTGCATGTTTTCAGGATGTTTTGCTCAGCTTAAAAAACCCTCTTATTTGAAACAGCAAGACTGTAAATACAATCAGTTAGCACAATAGATTATAAAACACAAAGTAGGCAGGTGTTGATATGTTGGCAAGATTTATTCTTTGGGATTCTTGGTTTTGCTCCCAATTTAGTTTGTTTATATTTTGATTTTCCTGCTATTTTTTATAAAGTTTTTTCTCTTCAAAAGCTAACTTTTTTTTTATTTTCATAGTTTAGTATTCATATAAAAAATGTGACATATATATGTATAATAAAGTGACATGAAACAGAAAAGTCTGATATATAAAATTCATATCATATTCTCCCGAACAACAAAATGTGTGGGCTTCTTTTTTGTTTACCATTTTGTAGATCTAGGTTCAAACTGTGATTCTGCAACACTATAAGTTTGACACGACTGTATTTTCTTTTGTATGATACGATCAATTTTGAATGAAAATTAAGGACGAAAAAGGCGGTCGTATAATACACAAGTATACATTTTTTCAGAAAATTTACTTAGTTTAAAAATCTTCTTATTTGAAACAGAAAGATTCTAAATACACTCAGTACAATAAATAATACAACACAAAATAGGCAGATGACGATAGCAATTAAACTAAATATATCAAGCTTTCTTAACATTTTCACAGATTGTTTCTATCATGTATACTTTCAAAGCCACAAGTATTTTAAATTGCACATAGATTTTATGGATACGCTGTAGATTGTTCTTTCTGTTTTTGTAATTTACTTGAGTATTCCCCACTCCTGTCAAGTTATTAAATTCATTTGGATTTGAAAATCAGACTAAAATGATGAAAGTGTCGGAGTTAACTCCTCCTTAATCCTTCACCAGGGGTCTCTTTCCCCTGGCTATAAATACTGGGTCAACCTTAGCCTCGATCTTTTTTTCCTCAGGCCTTATGCCTTATACCACCTCGCAGATGTGAACGCTCATAGATACAGCGTTTCCCAAATGCTGGGAACACACTAAGAACAATACACGTACGTACGAACACTCACCACAACACACACACACACACACATAATATTCACCACACACACTCGGTCCATTGTAACTGTCCATGTAACTTGTAACCTTTTTTGTTATTAATACATATATTTGTCTACATATATTTATCGGTCTTGCGTTTGTTTTTCTTTGCCTTCTTTGGACTTAATTAAAGTCCAACTTTCTCATGTAGTTGGACCAGCTAGCAGGAAAATCTTAACTCACGTGTGTTCTTCTACTTCTACTCAACATCACCAACACGGTACTCTACAAAAGTATGACCATTTACAAACAACAAAATATTAATGTAGGTAAATAGAAAATTCCATCAATAAAAAAAAAAAGGATTTAGTCTGACGAAGTCCTTTGAAAGATAAAAACATGCTGCGTAGGATTTTTTTTTTAAATTTTGTCATTCAATTACCCATCTTTAGTTTGATATATAGAATTGATATCATATTCCCCCAAACAACAAAATGTGTGGTGTTCTTTTTTGCTTACCTTTTTGTAGATCTAAGGTTCAAACTGTGGTTCTGAAACATGATAAGGTTGATTGAAACGACTGTATTTTCTTTTGTATAAGACGATAAATTTTGAATGAAAATTAAACGTAAAAAAGGCGGTCGTATTATACACTAGTATATATTTTCAGAACTTTTTACTTATCAGGAATGTAAGAAAAAAGATGAACAGTGCTTTAAAGACAAAACCAATTAGGAGTAGAAAGACTGTATAGCACCAGCCTTCCAAATATGAAAGAATATGATAAAAGAAACCATCTGATAACATTATATGTGATTATAATAAACAAAAGACGGTGTAAACAGTAAAATATCAAACATTAGCCAATTATTTGACAAAATAGTCAATGATTGGGTTTTCTTGTGCATAAGACGAGAATTTGAAGGAAAATTAAGGGCAAAAGTGTGGGAATCATATTGTTGACAAGTACAGGTCTCTCAGAAATTTTACTCAGCTAAAAAAAATCTCTTATTTGAAACAGCAAGATTGTAACAAGTCTCAGTTAATAACAATAGATATTAAAACACAAAATAGGCAGGTGACGAAAACAATTTTTTCAAAAAGTATTTAATATGATTGAGATAGATAGATAGATAGATATGAATAGGCTTAGATAGTAAGATAGATAAGAATAAGATAGATAGATAAGAATAAGATAGATAGATAGATAGATAGATAGAAAGATAGAAAGAAACTGAGATAGATAGATAGATAGATAGATAGATAGATATAAAGAAACTGAGATAGATAGATAGAATTTTTTTCTCTTCATTCTTAATGAAAGACAATATCTTTATTTTCATTGTTTATTATTATATACATGTATAATATCAAATAAAAGAAAAGTATGACAGATTAATTAGTAATAACAATTTTTTTATCCTACCGGCGATTGCATGAATGGCTGGAAAACCTTAGACTTTATATGCCGCTCCTTAAGTGGCTCCCGAATATAGGTCCATGATAAAAATAGTGCCAAAACTAAAAAATATTAACTCTAAATCACTAATAATTGTTTTGTTTTTTTCTTGCAGACGGTTGCTGAGAGAGATGGCAGTGTCATGGTTTGTGGTTAGCTATGAGGCCCTATCAGCTCTCCGCTCATCGGCAGTTGCAGCGCTATCGCTCTCAACAGTGCTGTCGCCACCTCTATCATCACCATCCTCTCTGATGCCAGTCTCACACTCTGGCTTTCTCCTATCCAGGATTACGAAAAACACTGAACGCTGCAAAAATGCTGACGGCTCTTTGATGCTTCTTACTGTCCTGTGATATCCGATGTCAAAAGAACTCAGGAATAATAATAATAATAATAATAATAATAATAATAATAATAATAATAATAATATTTTGAAAGAACAAACCTAAAAAAAGTAATTCAGGATTTCATTTTCCCTGTCTTGAGTGAATTCATACGTAACATTTTTAAGGAAAGATAACGAGTGAAAAAGAAAGAAAGAAAGAAAGAAAGAAAGAAAGAAAGAAAGAAAGAAAAGAAAAGGCTAAAGTAAAAGAGGAGGAAAACGAAGATAAAGAGGGAGAAAGAAACAAGAAAAATGATTTAAATAAAAAAAAAGAAAAGAAAAAGAAAAAATAGAGGGGAAAAGGAAAAGAAATAAAGAAAGAACCCAAAAGGAGTAAAAAGCAGAAAGAAAGAAAGAAAGAAAGAAAGAAAGAAAGAAAGAAAGAAAGAAAGAAAGGGCTAAAGTAAAAGAGGAAGAAAAAAGAAGATAAAGGGGGAGAAAGAAACAAGAAAAAGTCCTAATAAACAAGAAAAGAAAAGAAAGAAAAATAGAGGGGAAAAAGAAAAAAAGTAAAGAGCCCCAAAAAGTAAAAATAAAGAAAGAAAGAAAGAAAGAAAGAAAAAGCTAAATTAAAAGAGGAGGAAAAACGAAAAGGAAGAAAATAAAAAGAAAAAAAAAGTTTTAAATAAAGAAAGAAAAAAAAGAAGAGAAAAAGAAAAGAAATAACCCAAAAAAGTAAAAATCGTAAAGAAAAAAGAAAGAAAGAAAGACAAAAAAAAAGAAAGAAAAAAAGGATAAAAATAAAAGCGGAAAAAAAAAAAAAAATAAAGAAGTGTTTTAAAACTATATCTTCGCTTATTGTTCGGGCGAATGATAAGCATTTTTTTTTTCTTTTGGATCTCCTTGGCGCTTCCGAGGCAGTACAAATGTCACTGCGAAAGAGGGACAAAAATATATAAATAAAAGTAAAAGAAATAAAATAAAATTGAAGAGAAGAAAAAGTTGATTTTAAAAAAAATCAGAGGAAGAGCAAAAGGAGAAAAAAAAAAAAGAGCAAAACGGAGAAAAATAGAGAAAAAAAGTTAAAAAAAAAATATGCAAAAATATTCATTTACATCCAGATATGTATAGATAAAATATATACACACAAGCAAAAATACGAATATTAATTTAAAAAGTCAATAATAATAATAATAATAATAATAATAATAATAATAATAATAATAATAATGATACATCAATATGCATATATATATATATATATACATATAAAAAATAAACATATATGTATGTATATATAAATATAGGTATAGACACGCATAAATATATAACACTAACAGCATAAAAGCATTTTTTTTTCTTGCCTTTTCTCGTCTACTATCCGGAATTCATTTTTTTTTTTTATTTTCTGATCTAATTGAAAGGTAATAATAATAATAATAATAATAATAATAATAATAATAATAATAATAATAATAATAATAATGAAAAATAAAAGAATTAAACAACAAGAAGCAAGTAAAAAAAATAATTAAATAATATATATATATATATATATATATATATACACGAATGCTTGCATATATACGTACATCTTCCAGTGTTCATATTCTCCCGACACTTTTGCATCCATCTTGACATACCTGTTATATATGTATACATATATATGTATATACTTCACTTATATATTTATCTTCCTGATCCTTGGAGTAAAAGAGAAAAGAAAGAAAAGGATTTTTAGATGTTATGCATTAATGTGTACGACTCCATCCTCGGCCCGTAGTTTTTCCCGACAACTTTAGTCTCTATAGCCACTTTATTGGCAATACCGTGTCTCTTCTGTCTGGCTGTTCATCCATCCATCCATCTATCTATATAAGCCTATCCATATCTATCTATCTATCTATCTATCTATCTATCTATCTATCTATCTATCTATCTATCTATCTATCTGTCAAAATCTATTCATATGTAAGCTTATTCATATCTATCTATCCCTTTTTCTAAGGCTATTCATCTATCTATCTATCTATCTATCTATCAAAATTTATTCATATGTAAGCTTATTCATATCTATCTATCTATCTATTTAAGCCTATTCATATCTATCTATCTAGCTAGCTAGCTAGCTACCTAGCTAGCTATCTATCAAAATCTATTCATATCTAAGCCTATTCCTAACTATCCCTCTATCTAAGGCTATTCATATCTATCTATCTATCTATCTATCTATCTATCTATCTATCTATCTAAGCCTATTCATATCTATCTATTGATCGATCGATCGATTGATTGATCGATCAAAAATCTATTCATATCTAAGCCTATTCATATCTCTCTCCCTCTATCCAAGGCTATTCATATCTATCTATCTATCTATCTATCTATCTATCTATCTATCTATCTATCTATCTATCTATCTATCTCGCCTTCCAGTTGCTAAAGCTTATTTCTTTAGTGCTCACACATCGCGTAAAAATACAAAACCAAAACCCATAAAATCACTTATTCTTTGTCATCTTACGCATTATCTTGTGATTCCCTCCTGTTGCTGTGTTTCTTTATGACTCTATATAAATTTGCTGATTTTCCACTCTGACTTTCCTTCCAATCTCCAAAGACAGACCCCATTAAATCAAACCCAGACTGCAATATTAAATATCGGTAATTTGGAGATGCAAACTTAAAGAAAAGAAAATAATAAAAAAAGTAATTTTCAAGCATCTGTGGAATTCCGGACAATTTTCAATCATCTTCAGGAGCCGTTCAAAAGATTTTTACTTTCTCAAATCGAATTCCATCAATGGAAGCGACTAGCTAAACATCCGGCGATTGCAGTTAAATACCAAAACTGATTCTTATGTCTTCAGCTGCTTTCAACGTAACATCATTGATTAAATAAATACTTTTTCGAAAAAAATTAAGAAGATAATGAAGTAGATAATATATATATATACATATATATATTAAACTATCGATTTCGCTGTGATTACAACTTCTTTTTTCTCAAATTCTCTTCTAGATATATATCGATCTTCTCAAAGTCTATCCGGATCTATTCACCCTCCCCCATCCCTTTCTCTCTTTCTCTTTCCTCCCTTTCTCTAGTTATACCCATCTGTTCTTCTGTAGCCTTCCGTCTGTCTGTCTCTCTCTCTCTCTCTCTCTCTCTCTCTCTCTCTCTCTCTCTCTCTCTCTCTTTTCCTATTCCATTTATGGTCAATGAATGAAGTTTAGAGAGCAACCATGAACCAAGGGAACTACGACATAACATGGAATGACAGTTTAATTGACGTCAACTTTACCTACAACTTTAACATCACCGACGTACACAATCTCGGATATGAGTTAAAATTAATCAATTTTTACTTGACAGGCGTAGCCGGCATGACAGTCTGTTGTCTCGGGATCATCGGAAATATTCTGTCTTTTATTGTCCTCACACGTAAAACTATGAAGTCCTCTACATATACATACCTGTCAGGCCTCGCCATCTGCGACCTGCTTGTCCTTTTCACCACAATGCTCCTCATTCTCAAAGACACAAAATTCCCCGAGCTCGGATCTCTCTCCTGGACCGATGACTATTACCTCGAGATGTTTTTAATTGTCCACCCCGCTGCAATAACCTTCCAAGTAACCTCAATCTGGCTGACGATGGCCTTTACAGTTGATCGTTACATTATGATATGCCACCCGTTTAAGGCGGAACGAATGTGCGACATACCCCGTGCCCGACGGGTCGTACTAGCCCTTTATTTAGCCGGCATTGCGTTTAATATACCGCGCTATTTGGAATACAAAGTCGTGGAGATAGTCTTACCGAATAATATGACCCGATTGGTGAACACGCTGACTCAATACGGCCAGAACCAGTATTTTCGTGAGATTGTCCACTCGTGGCTGTATTCGATTTTTGTTTGTATGATACCGTTTTTTACGATGGCGGTTTTAAATGCTTTCCTCATCCATGCTGTGCACCAGTCCCGGCGAAAAGGCAAGTCAATAAACGCTAAAGAGAAACGTCGTAACGACACGACCATCATGCTAATTGGAGTCATCGTCGTCTTCTTCATTTGTCAAATGCCGGCGTTAATATCCCGCATGATATGGGCCTCAAGCCCAAATTATCTCTCTAACTGGTGTTACCACCTCCTCAACGAGATCAGCAATTTCTTAGTGATACTTAATTCAGCCACCAACATTGTCCCGTATTATTTCTTCGGACAGCGTTTTCGCAATGAGTTCTGGCGGAGTTTCTGCTTCTGTTTCATGGGCAAAGAGAACGTGCGACGGCTCGCCCGTAGCATGAGCCTGTCCTTCGACAGACGATTCAGCAACGCCAGTACGGTCGTGCGCGGGATTGAACTCAATGGATTATCATCTAACGAGGTCCCCCAGATCCAAGAAGACGTAGTCGGCGGCAGAGGCAACGGAGGGTCCGGCGGAGCGGCGGGGGGCGTGAGCGGGGGAGGAAGTGGCGCTGATGGGGACTGCGGCGGCGGCGACGGCGGTGCAACGGGGCCGTCGCCGATGCTGCCGCTCCCACCGCCGTCTCCTCCCCCACCCACAAGAGATGGCGCCAACGGGACGGCCCTTGTGCTGGATCAGCACAAGGCACGGACAGTTTTGCTGAGCAACTACCACGCCGACACTAACTTATGGACCAGTCTAAAGCAGAGGCTCATCCCTTCGAACAAGCAACCAGCCACGGACATGGGGGTGGGTGGCGTTGCGGGAGCCAGGAGTGGAGGCACGGCTACCGACAGGTTGAACCGCAGTCGGAAACCTGCCTACACCTTCAAGAATAAAAGTCTATCGTCTCTGTGTCTGAAACCACAGAAACAAGAGGAACGATCATGAACAGGAAAATAAAGTAAAAAGAATAAGAAAATGACAGAAAAAAATTAATATCATGAAATAATTGATTAAATTCACCGGATTTAATTAATTAAGTTAATTAATTAATTTAATTAATCATTTCGAAACAAAAACTTGTTAAATGTGTCCGATAATGCATATTATTATTTTTAACATTTATATTATTTTTTTCTGGGTATAACTTTTTTATTTAGTAATATATATATATATATATATATATATATATATATATATATATATATATATATATATAATGTATATTTATATATATGTATACATACATACAATTTTTCTTCATTTTTGAAAAGAAAAATATGTTTAATTTCATTTCACAGTTTTCAAAATTTGAAAGCAAAACATATTTTCTTTTCTTTAGAGAAAAATATTAAATTGATTACCGTTTTTCCTTCTATATAATGCGCACGTTGTTTTTTTAAAAATCTACTAATAGTTTACCAAATTCCAGAGCCACTCAAGGTAGAGTGTTACTGAGTAAGATCGATCTAAGAGAGGGTGAAGAAGGAATTAAGAAATGCATATTATGAAGACGTGTAGGATATATATATATATATATATATATATATATATATATATATATCGGTTGACCTTTGGGGGACTTCGACGGTGTGTAATTCTTCGCAAGCTTGTCTCGCTAGATGGACCGAGCGTGTGAGCAACGATGAGGTTTTGGAGAGGATGCAAACAAGGAGGAAGCTTATACTTAACATAAGGAAGAGGCAGATGAAATTTCTGGGACACGTAATGAGAAAGGAGGGCTTGGAGAATCTGATACTCACAAGTCGTATAGAGGGAAAGAAAGACAAGGGAAAGCAACGCATGACATATTTGGCGCGCTTAAGCAAGTGGATGGCAGAACGTGATCTGGGGGAGGTGACAGAGGGGCGAAGCTTATTGTGAGCTACAAGGGATAGGGAGAAGTGGAGAGCCATGCTCGTCTACATCCTAAAAGGACACGGCATATAAAAACAAAAGAAAATGAGTTCGATCCTCATTGGGCTACCACTTACTTTCGGCATTGTGCCAGAACTAAGCTACGTTTAGTAAATCACTATATCGTTTGACCCTGGAGTTGAAGAGACGATGATAGTAGGGATCCAGAAAGCATCCTCTTGGGAGTCTGTTAGATGTTCAGAGCAAGAAGCTCTCCGCGTGGACGTTGCTCTTAGTCAAAGGATCACGAAAGATATGGCGATAGTTTGCGACCGTCAACACGGAAGGGCGGTTCCTAGCTGTGAAGTTTTGAGTTGGGGGCACAAACGTGTGTAACTCATCCGAACACCTGCCATAGCGATAGCGATTTTAAAATAAAGCTCCTCGGAAAATGCCCACCCTAGATGAAATCGAGGCTAATATAAGTAGATGTTTGCCTACGGACTGGGTGTTTCAGAATTTTTGAAACAAAAAGATCGGGTACAAATCAAGCACCACAAATGATACACATATTTGAACAGATACCTCCTCTTATTTTCCATACAGTGAAATTAATGTCTACCGGTATAGGCAGCGAGAGTCCTACTAATGAAAATATACCTCCCGAAATATTCTTCATGAATAATTTCGATTTTTATTTTAGCAACACACACATATACATACATACATATATATATATATATATATATATATATATATATATATATATATATATATATATATATATATATTAATTCAAGCATGTTCGGTTAAAGAATTTTGAAGTATTATGACTATTTCAGTTTTAAACTTTTCAAATCCACGAATTAATTTCTTGGTGGCTGTAGAAAATTGATTTTGAAAAATTTCAAAATTTTCTTTTAAATAGTTTTTATTTTCCCAAGTACTTTCAATCTCATCTGAGATCATCTTCAAGGGTTGCATATTTATGGATGTATTTTCTTGTGTTGGGAAAATAAAATAAAATGGATGAGTTATGTTATGTGTTAAGAAAATAAAAAATATTTTCTTAATCAATTTTCTACAGTCACGAAGAAATTAATTAGTGGACTTGAAAGAATTAAAACTAAAACAAATAGACATAATACATCCAACTTATTTAACCAAAACACGCTTGAATATATATATATATATATACATATATATATATATATATATATATATATATATATATATATATAGAAAGAAAGAAAGAGAGAGATATGTAGGAAGTACAATTACTGCTTTATTTCCCTATTTACAGCACTGTTTCACGCTTAGCGATTTTGCAAAATGGGTGACGTTTTTTGAAAGGTATGTGTCAGCGTGCTAACTGCTCGAAATGCTTTATCCCTTTTATTTAGTCCATGATGCACGTTATTAATTTCAAAGAATTCAAAGAGAGATTTGCAGATCATTTGATAAGTTTTGGAGATATAGATGTCGTCCGATGTTGTCGAAATGTTGATCAGAGTTAAAAAACAAAATAAAAAATAAAACGTAAAGCTTGAATAATACCATAAATAAAAGAATGAAATTATTTAAAGCTGTCGCCATGCTGACGCATCCCTTTTGTCTTGAACGGTCAAACTCAGTCGCGTATTCAAAATTTTTGAAACAAGATGATCGGGTTCAAATCAAGGATCATAACTGATAGAGTAATGGAAATTATATTTATTGAAAGATAAAAGGATAATAGTTTAGGATCTGCAACCATTTAGTATCAAACATAAAACCAATTATGTCAAGAGTATCCCTAGAATAAATGTTCCCGATTTCCGCTATTCACTTGATGGCAATGTTGAATGCAAAGTTGTTGATAATACATGTATACTCCTCCTGAGTGTTCACTTGAATTTTCTTAGTGATGGCTGACTTTAATGCAGCACTGGTGTGAGGGTTGCTCTGGTAGATGTGGTCCTTGAGGAACCCTCAGAGGAAGAAATCTAGTGGGGTTCAGGTTGGGCGAGTGAGGTGTCCATTCCACTTCAGCTCTGCAGCTGAAGAGACGTTCCCCAAACTTTTCACGGACCCATGCCATGGTAACATTAACTGTGTGAAGATGAACACCAACCTGCTAGATCCACTGTCTATCCTCATCAAAGTCCTCACGCTCCTTGAGCCCTCCCCATCTGAGAAGTCGCTGCTTTGTTTCAACAATTATGAAACACCCTGTACTCCATTTTGACGAATGAGTTTTCTGTTGATCTTAGAATTTTATAAATGTGTTCGTCATTGATTGAATTCAATCAAAACAAACTTGCCATTATCGGTTAGAAAATTATGATATGATATTTAAAAAAAAAAAAAAACGAAAAAAACACACAGACACAAAAATACTATATATTCATTCATATAGTAATAAATAAATGTTCACTTATCTGGAGCTCGTCTGAGTTTTACAGAGATACTATCCACTCGTCAGTTAGTAAAAATGAATTTAGTTGCGGAATTTTCAATTTCAACATTTCTGTAAATCAATTCAGTTTTGCTATCAAACCCCCTGACGAGGGGGGGATATTATCTACGCGAAACACAGGGGGTGGGGTGGGGGAGTGAAGAGATGAAGCTTTATATCGTGATAATGAGCACATTATTTACCAAAACTGCTTATCCTCAAAACGCTGTCTTCCAGAAATACTCTGGTTGACCGTTTTGGCGAAAAATTATGCATATATATATATATATATATATATATATATATATATATATATATATATATATATATAATATTTCTATTATAATATTTTACATTGCTAAACAAAAAACTTCCACGTTTCGGAGCTTTAAAATTGTCCCTCGTCAGGCGATGTTAGATAACTTATGATTTTTTCATCCTAAGTTATCTAACATCGCCTAATGAGGGACAATTTTAAAGTTCCAAAACATGGAAATTTTTATGTAGCGATGTAAATTATTATAATAAAATATTATAATAATATTTGCTTTACGTCATATTGAGTACTTTTTTAAAAAAGTAAATGCTAAGAACTGTGTATTCTTAATCTGTTCTTTCTCTTTATTTGTATATATATATATATATATATATATATATAAAGTAGCTATTATTTGTCCGCATGTTTACTAAAATAGAATATAGCAGAGGGCTGCGTTTAAAGTTCGAGTCCCGCGCGCATAACAAACTAACGACAAAATGTCTTAATCTCCTTCAGCATTTTCCTTTTGAGGACATCTAATCCGCCAGGGATTAACTCGTATAGGAGGTACTGCCTAAGGCTGGAGATCCCCTTCCCTTGGAGCTAAGCATATTATATTGAATTTTAACCTCAAAATAGAATATGAATTACCATTTGAATAGTATTAGTTTTTTTTATTTTTATTTTCTTAAATATTTCTTGCCATGTTTTATAAGTGCGTATTATACGCCTGTGCGCGTTATATGGCGGGAAATACGAAATTGTTTGTTTTTTTTTTAATTTGTTGTTGTTGATGTTGTTGTTGTTCCAGTTTGTTTACCTGTTTAAATTATTGTTGTACTTGGCAGAAGATGAAGAAGAAGAAGAAGAAAAAGATGAAAAAAAAGAAATTCGGTTGTTATTGTTAATTTTGTTGTTGATGATGACGAAGATGATGATTAAGTTTTTTTTTTTTTTTCTTTTCTCTTCAGCCACCCCCGCTAATCTTGACATTTGAGCCCCAGCAGAGAAAGCTATCCACCCCGTAAGCAGTCATGATAACCACAATTTACCTGACCTCCCTAGTAAGGTCAATTATTGTTATCATAAGAATTTTTGTATGGCAACCCACATAAAAGAAAAAAAGATCATTTTCCTTTATGCGGGCTGCACATACGCATGTCTAAGATAAAACGCACGTCAAAGATAAAAAAAAAAATTAGCCAGTGCCTGCAAGCGCTGTCATGCTGGCGTCAGACACCCGGTCTCTTACTGAAATGGGGAAGGTGCTGCCGCAGGATTGAAATCCTCGGGAGCAAACACTTTCTACAGGAGACTGAAACTATTTATAATTTGAATTTTGAAAAAGTAACAAAAACATAGAGATTCACTCGCACACCTATATATATAGGTGTGTATATATACATGTATGCAAATGTGAGTATATATATATATATATATATATATATATATATATATATATATATATATATATATATATATATATATATGTATGTATGTATGTTTCATAAAAAACGATAGACAAGGTACTACGATTAAGCTTTTTATTTAAATTTTCTTGTATATATATATGAGGGAATAAGGATTATATATATATATATATATATATATATATATATATATATATATATATATATATATATATAAAAAAGAGAGAAACCGCAAACGTCTTTGGTTATACTATGGATTTGTTTTAATGTATATATTATATTTTATTCTTTATGAAGAATATATATATATATATATATATATATATATATATGATAGAATAAGGAACATGTAGGAAACTTTTATAAATTTAACGTTTCGATTTTATGTAAGCTTCATCAGAAAATTTTTGGAAATATGTTATGAAAAGGGATTTCAGTACATTTGTGTCGTGTATTGTTTGTTTTTTTATGATTTTTGGCGTTTGTGTGCGTGTGTGTGCATATGTATGCTTGTGTTCACGGGTTCGCGCATACATATATATATATAATTATTTATTTAAATATTATAACATAAATATGTTGTAAAATGACTACAAAAATAGCAATTTTGTTTCAACACCTTCGGTGTCTTATCAAGTGATGATGTTGAATGTAAAATAAATGGTTTTAAAAGTTTCAAATTAATTACCGATCCTTCGCTAGGGGAAAACACTCTTACATAAGCTAGAATGAATAATCAAAACACAAGTATATGAGAATTCCAAAAACTTGACAATGAAGTAAGGTTATAATAGCTATTAAGAGCTTTAAAGTTGGGGTTATATTAAAATAGAATTTATTCTAACCAATAAGTATTAAATTATATGATAAAATTTGATATTAAAATTAAAAGTAAAAAATTACCAATTTTAAAAGCTAAATTTAATCTCTATTAAGTTTAAAATTATAAAATTACAGAGGAGAAAAGAAAAAATACATATGTTATTCAATTTATTTTTTCATTAAAATTACGTTAGAATAGACGTTAATATCGGCTGGTCTTCCTGACAAAATGTATACATTTTAATTCCAAGTGTGTGAGTGTGGTGCTCTCGCGTAAAACAATGCAAACACACTCAGATTATAATACATAAGCACCCAGACATATTTAGATATATACACACACAAAAAGTGACGAGACAGGAAACATTTCCACGGACCTTTATATATATATATATATATATATATATATATATATTTAAAAAATAGTGTTGAATGTCCCTTTATGCTACATTCAACACCATCACTTGGTAAGACACCTGAAGTGTTAAAACAAAATGGCTATTTTTATATTGATTTTATAACATATTTTTCTTATAATTTTCGAATAAATGATTATATATATATATATATATATATATATATATATATATATATATCAGTAATTTATTATCCAATGACTGGTTTGAAAAATCTTTGTATATTTTATTTCAATTTACAAGGTGAAAATGATCATTAACGCAATGTAATCTTAATTCATATTGTAAGATATATATATATATATATATATATATATATATATATATATGTATATATATATATATATATATATATATATGCGTGCGTGTATATACGAGGTCTGATCAAAACAGGATTGCAGTTGGTGCTATTAAAAAAAAACTACAGAACATATCAATTCGGCATTTAATCTCTATGAAATAGTTTGTTGTATGTATGTTTAATGAAATGTTTTCATTTTATAATAATATGTTATATAATTTTATCACATACATGCAACAAACTATTTCTTATTTAACAGTTAAAATATTTAATCCTTGAAAATGGCTAAATGTATAGCCGAAAGCGCTCGGATAAAAAGAACATTCGGACAGTTTTTATATAATTTGAAAAGAAAAAAATATTAGATCGCATGAAAAATTGTATAAAAACTAAATAAAAGCACCTTGTCTGTCGTATTCAATGAAATGTACATGAAAGAAGGATTGCTGCCGAAATACAAACACACACACACACACACACACACACACACATATATATATATATATATATATATATATATATATACACATGCAGGATGTCCATAAAGTTCGTGTGCACCTTAAAAAATTATAACTTTATTTGTATTTGCGATAGAAGTCATTTGTAAAAAGGATTAGAAAGAAGTAAATCCATATATTTTTAAGGTTTTCTTGAAATTTTATTTAAGTTTCCACATGTCCTCCATCATTAGCAATACAAAGAGTATACGATTTTGCAGTTCACATTTGCCAACTGATTTACAGCAATGCCTGAAATCACATTAGTTAAAATGAAAATGGCTAAATGTATAGCCGAAAGCGCTCGGATAGAAAGAATATTCGAACTGTTTTTATATAATTTATCATCCGAAAAGAAAAAAAAATAAATCGCATGAGAAATTGTATAAAAACTAAATAAAAGCACCTTGTCTGTCGTATTCAAGAAGAATTGCTACCTAAACACACACACACACACACACATATATATATATATATATATATATATATATATATATATATATATATATATATATATATATATATATATATATATATATATATATATCGGCATGGGAAGGTTTGGCAACCTTTTGAGTTAAATTGAGTAAACGGATTTTTATCTCTTTAAACGTTATTTCAAGTTGATTCTCATATTTGAGTAGACGTTGCGTTTATTTATTAAACAGTATACTTATTTATTTCGTCTTCCGGTTTGATCGGCAGTGTCACTGTAGCTCACTTGGTTAAAGCGTAATGGGTCTTACGGTAGCTCTCTTTCTCTGCCCTGAAGGATGCAGTTTCGAATCCTGCCGGCAAATGCAAACTTTCATTTAATAAAATTTCTCGAACATGCCACCCGGTAGACATAAACAAACATACTGTTTAATAAATATATATATATATATATATATATATATATATATATATATATATATATATATATATATATATATATATATATATATATATATATATATATATATGCTTTATACAAAATCTGTCAGATTAATCAAAATCCATGACTTTCTTTAGAAATATACAATTAGTCCCTCGTATCCGCGGGGGTTAAGGACCAGAACCGGACGCAAATAGTTTGAATCCGCGAATACTTGCAACCCCACAACCTAAAATATCTTATAAGTACCTATTCTGATTTTAAAACTCCATATGCCTTAAACTTTCACCCTAAGCACTTTGGAAACATTTCAGATCCTTTTAAAAACTCAAGGACACATGGCACAGTGGATAAAAAATCTCCGTAGCCGACCAAGCATAGAAATGAATACAATATGGGAACCAGTAATAAGGAGTGGCAGAGAAAAGCGATAATAATAAAAAAAATTGTAATATGAGCTCTGGTAAAAAAATGTAATGATAAAAGCAAAAATTTCAATATGAGCACTGGTAGAAAATGTGTGCTGAGGTCATTAGGTTTATAATGCCCAGAAATTCATATACAGATGTCCCCAAGGACACATGGCACAGTGGATGAAGGTGTTAGTTAAATCCAGTGACAGGACCCAAAGAGTGTGAGTTCAATACCCGGTTAAGGCAGTGGCGAACTTAGAGAGGGGAATTAACAGAAGATAACTGATAACTGACATCCATTAAAAACACGACATATGGAACTAGAACAGTCTACCCCAGTGAGCGAAATAAAGGGTTCAGCTCGACATTCCAACGACGTGAAGAAGGCCGGAGCGTACAACAGCCGAAACGTTGTAATAAAATATGAGGACAGTAGTCCGAATAATGTAAACTGTAGCCTTTTATTGTATAGTATTGGTGACCAGAAATTTTCTTTCATACGTGCAATAACCGGTTTTAATTACTCACAGATCGATACAACCATTGAAAATACGCTATAAAATGTGTGTAATAAGATATAAAATATAAAGTTTAAACCATTTTCTAAAAACAGAAAAGCATAAGCCACTTTTAAGACCCCAGCCACAGCCCCTAACAAAGAACAAAGCCGAAGCACTAATGTTTTTGCGTTTGTTATTTACAATGAAGATGTACAATTCTGCCAATTTTGAGCATAAAAATGGACTATGTTTTAAGTCACTTAAATAACAAGAAAATAATACAATAATATTTTAAATATATCCTATCGAAAAAATAGGCGAATCGGGGAAGTTCGCACTGAATAATTTGGATATATGTTCTTCAGAAAAACACGCGAATCTTCGAGTTTTCCGCAAATAACAATTACATAAGTTCTAAAGAAAAATCCGCGAATGTGTGAAACCGCGAATGCTGAAACTCGAATAGGCGACGGATCACTGCATATATATATATATATATATATATATATATATATATATATATATATATATATATATATCAAATATGTGGTGCAGTTTAATTTATATTACAATGAATTATCCATACAAAAATTAGATTAGTAAAGTTGATATAAAATGGCGAAATCCTTTCGCAAACAAAATTTTAAAGTTGCATTAACCTACGAACCACTCGATGAATGTTATGATCCTTGTTTTTAATAACTACAAGCTGTATAAGGTCTTTTTTTAATCTGCAAATACTTTCGGCTGTACATTCAGCCATCCTCAGGCATGAAAATTATTTTGTTTTTATTAAATTCCAAGTAGCATCAGAAACCAAAAAATTAAATGTGTAGGTTAATGCAACTTTAAAATTTTGTTTGTGAAAGGATTTCACGATTTTATATCATTAACTTTACTAATCTACTTTTTGTATGAATGATTCATTGTATATATATATATATATATATATATATATATATATATATATATATATATATATATATATATTAATTCAGATGTTCTTATAGTGAACGATTATTTGTAATAAACGCCCAAGAATTGCTCCCTATTTGAACGCTTGAAAAAATAAAAATAAAAATGTCGACTTAAATATTAATATATTAATTCTTTAGAATCCCCCCTCCCACCCACTTTTCGCAATCGTCAGTGATGGCCTGTCTATGTTCCGGTTTATCATGACATGAAAAATAACTCACCCACCTCAAACCTCTGAGCTTACTTTTCTATTTAGCGTAGATCTGACATTTAATTGGTTAATCAAGACATACCCACTAGTCTATTTTTAATACTGACCTGATGCTCACCCCCACGCCTTTAACTTTCAGAAAAGTGGTAGCACTTTGGTTTTCTGTAAGTTATGTCAGTTTGCCATGCGTGATTCACACTTAGGTGATCATGTGTTTTTCGATACATGACTGACGAGGCAGATATTTTTTTTCCTGCAGTAGGTTACCATTTCTTTTATGCGGTAGACCAGTTGCCATCCGAGGCTATAGAACTCCGTTTGTTTTGTTATTTACTCATAGTTCGGAGAAGAAGAGGATTCATACCTTTCCTAAGGGTATTAGCATGTAAGTGAATGTAATGTATTCGACTGGAATTCGAACTCAGCTCTCCGATTTCTCAAACCGAGACTTTGGTTTTAAATTTCCTTAAAAAATCACCAGTTACTTACCAGCGCCTGAAGCAGTATTGCAACATGAAAGCTTTTGTGTAGCGATTTCAACATGCTTTTATTATAGTCTCTGTAATATATATATATATATATATATATATATATATATATATATATATATATATATATATATATAAAGAGAGAGAGAAAGCGTGTGGTTAGCGAAGTCAAATAATCTTTAAACAACAAATTTCCAAAACAGTAATTTGACTTTGCAAACCAGATGCTTCCTCTATAGCTGATTGGTATAGCACATCAGGCTAAATGACAATTTCGTGTAGGATACAAGTTCGATTCCTGTCGGAGGACGCGTATTTTCTGCGAATTTTCTCGGACATTCAGGCCGATAAATATAATTAACACTGTTTATTATAAACAGAGCATTTATTTAAATTACTATATCTATAAAAAATAAGATCTAAACACACACGCACGCACACACACACACACACACACACACACATATATATATATATATATATACCAGATGATGTATATGTGATAACTTTCCACTCGAGACGAGATCCATCCAACCGATTTTGAGAAAACTTGACACATACATTGTACAATGTAGGAAATAGGTTCTTAGCGTAAAAAAAAATCGATAATTTTTTTAAATCACTAATCGATAAAACCGATCAAAAATTGATTAGTTCAACTTTTTTTCCTCCGATTCCGTCTAAATTCGGTATGTAGGTTACTTGCATCATGACGAGCTCAACGATACCTCATTTTTATTTCTAAACCACAGCGTTTAGGGGAAAATCGCGAAAAACGAAAAATTGATTTCAACACAAATTTTAAACTGGAAATTCCCTCAATTTTTAAGCAATCTAATAAAAACTTCACTCAATTGTAGGCAACAATACGTTGATTGCTTAACAGTTATTTAACTTGATAATTGAGTCCACCTTTAAAATATTTACTAGATACTTAAATTTTAAGACTTGTTTGATTTTGGTATCTTGTCCTGTTTCTTTAGCTGATGACCATATATTCTGACTTTTTACAAATGGCGTTTTGTTCTTCCTTCTTCCTTTCATGAACATGAAACAATGCATCAGTTTTCTGTTGTTATTAATAAACTGATCCGACAGGAATTACGGTATATTAATAATTGGAAACATATATTTAAAAACTCAGACTTAAAAACCTTCTAATAATAGTAAGGACTTCACAAAATATCATTTCTAACGTTATACCAAGCTAGTCTTACTACAAGCTTCTATCTCTCTATATAAAACAGAGGATGTCTGTCTGTGTGATACCTTTTCACTCGAGTCTCATCCAACCGATTTTGACGAAATTTAGCACATACATTGTACAATGTAAGAGATAGGTTCTTCGTGAGAAAAATGGATAATTTTTTTAAAGAAATCAATAAAGCTGATCAAAGATCAATAAATTCAACTTTTTTCCCCCGATTTCGTTCAAACTCGGTATGTAGGTTACTTACATCATGACAATCTCAACGATACCCCATTTTTATTTCTAAACCACAGTGTTTAACGAAAAGAATGTGAAAAAACGAAAAATCGATTTCAACACAAATTTTAAACTAAAAACTCCCTCAATTTTCAAGCAATCTAATACAAACTTCACTCAATTGTAGCCAACAATAAGTTGGTTGCTTAGCAGTCATTTAACTTGATAATTAGATAGGTTTTCACTATCTGGATAGTCCATCCAGATAGTGAAAAATGGCAATTTTTACTGGTTTCTTTCTTATTTTTCGTTGATCTTTCAAACAATTTTCATCAAACGTAAGAATTGTTTTATAAATGTATCTTCTTTTATATCCCCGGTAGAACACTGACAAATTGAATTTTAAAAATTCCAAAATAATTGTGGTCTGAAGTGGGTCTTCATGTTGCCTGTTTTACCCCTTCATATCCTCGGCTAACTTCGATTCAATAAATACAGACTACTTCTGATATATCAGTAACTGCATTAATTGAAAATGTTTTTTAATGAAAGTACTTTAAAGTAATTGAAGAAGATAGACTCTATTACATGTAAACATGATGTTGTTTTTGCTCCATTCTAATTCAACGCTTTTTCTGATCGACCAGTTAGGTATGTGTGATAGTATATATATATATATATATATATATATATATATATATATATATATATATATAAACTTATATATACTTACATATATATATATATATATATATATATATATATATGATAGAATATCTTTAAGGGAATGATTGCTGCCTAAATATATGTATATATATATATATATACACAAGCTCATTTATATGTACAATGGAATTTTAACCTGACATTATTTTATTGCTATATGGTTTTAAGTATTTTTGCAAGCAATCCTGTCTACGAGTGATTTTCCAGATTAAAAAGGAAATGCAGATACAATTCACGTTGAGTGACACGTTTTATTTAATAAGACTTTCGATGATTATGCCGGTAGACAGCGATTTTATTGTTAAAAACAGAGACGTCTACTCAATCACGTGTACCAGCCAAGGGTAATTGAAAAATCTTCATAAACTGGACAACTGTACATATTTTGCTATTTTGTTTTTTTTTTTTTGTTTTTTTTTCAGAAATCTTTGAAAGTGCAATAAGGTGGAGATTTTTTTTACAGTGTGGTTCACCCTGTACAAAGCCCGCGAGTTACTCAAGGTAGAAGGTTACAGAGTAAAAGACACAATTTACGCTTGCGTTTCCGAACCCGGGTGATGCCGCCCACCAGGAGGCGATTTCAACTCTTCTGTTGACCAACTGAATAAAAAATGATGAGCGAATGGAAATTTTGGTGCGCCATTTTAGGATTTGGGGTACACTATTTACATTATTGTCCTCGTCTTTTTCGCCATATTTATTACAACGTTTCAGTTGTTGTACGTTCTAGCCTTCTTCAGGTGGTTGGAATGTCGAACTGAACCCTTTATTTCGCTCACTGGTGTAGACTGTTATAGTTCCACGTGCCATGGATGTCAGTTATCAGTTATCTCCTGTTAATTCCCCTGTTCAAGTTCTCCACTGTCTTAACCGGGTATTGAATTAACAAAAGTCCGAATAATGTAAATAGTGTACATAATACCTCATCTCAGAAATATAGACAGATACTGAAAGACTTTCGGCTATGAAGAAGGTATTGCAACATATGCTACCCGAAGAAAATGTCAAAGGAGATATGCAAAGAACCTGTATAAAAGAAACAAGAGGCTTAACGAAAATCCTTGGGTCCCATTCATAGATAACTGATAAATATCGCCTCAAACAAACAATCTTTTGGTATTTTCTACAGTTTTGTGAAGGGTCATTAACATGCAAATAGTTTTTCAGTAGATATAACAAAAGAAAAATCGTAAACTTAATGAATCAGCACATATGGCATGCCACGAAAATCACCTGAGCCGACCAAGCATAGAAATGAATACAATATGGGAATCAGTACTAAAGAGTGCCAGAGAAAAGCGATAATAACAACAAAAATTGCAATATGAGTTTTGCTAAAAAAACAAAAAAACTGAAATGATAAAAGCAAAAATTGCAATATGAGCACTGGTAAAAATGTGTGCTGAAGACATTAGGTTTATAATACCCAGAAATTCATACACAGAGGTTCTCAGTGGCACAGTGGATAAAGGCCTTAGTTAGATCCAATGACACGACCCAAAGAGTTCAATGTGAGTTCAATACCCGGTTAAGGCAGTGGAGAACTTTCAGAGGGAAATTAACAGGAGATAACTGATAAGTGACATCCGTTAGACATGGCATGTGGAACTAGAACAGTGAGTGAAATAAAGGATTCAGTTCGACATTGCAACCACCTGAAGAAGGCCAGAGCGTACAACGGCCGAAACGTTGTGATAAACATGGCGACAAAAATGAGGACAATAGTCCGAATAATGTAAATAGTGTAAAAAAAAAAAAATAAAAAATTCGCTGAATTTTTATTAGTTGCTAATAGTGTACATTCTTTGTAATTTTAAAATTATTATGAAAAATCTTTTTTTTTTTGTCAACATTTGCAACGCAAACCCTAATCATAAAACTAAACTTGATTATAAATCAAAATTATATAGTTTTCAATGGCTTTTGCTTGTTACTTAATACGGTAGTAATAGCAGCAACCACCGCATGTCAGCGTTATTTCTTACCTCCCTTTAGTATTTTTACGACATCATAAAGTCAGTTTACGAACTAGTAACAAACTTTTACCAAACAATTTCGATATGATTTTGAATATTTACTTTTCAGGTGGGCAGTGGAAAATTTTTCCGTGTGAAAGTGGACGATGACACAAAAAAGAACGCTTGGTTTAGGCGGATATTTTGGAAAGCTAACGGCTAACCCAATAGTTGAACAGGTTAAGATTGTAGTAATCGGGAAAACATCCTCTTGGGAGTCGGTTCCACGGAGTAATGGTTCGCGGGAAGAAGTTGCTCGAGTGGAACTTACTTCCCACCAATGAAATACGGAGGAAAGGATTGTGGTTCGCTACAATGTGCGTAGTATGGCGAGTCTTAAGCGTGATTTTTTTAGTTTGTTTAACGACATATCAGCTCCTTATGCGTCATTAAATGCCAAAATTGAATTTCCTTGAGAGTTTTGAAAATTTTTAATTTTATAAAAATGTAATTTTACATTTTTATAATGTTTTGACCTTATTTTGTTATTTTGTTGAGTTCGTTATTTTCCTATAGCTGGGACCCTAACAGGTGCTACACCCCCTGCCCCCGAGTCAGGCTGGACTTGGGAACACCAGCAATTAAAGAGGTGTTTCTATGTTCCTCAAAACCTCCTGATTAGAGGCCTTGCTACCGGATGTAGTTTATCGTCATACCAAGGACTGCCCGTAAAGTTTAAAACAAGGTTTGAACTAAGGAATGTATTTTGTCTGAGTACTTTTCATGGAAATAGCGAAAGAGCAGAGAGAGAGAGAGAGAGAGAGAGAGAGAGATTATTGGGATATTTCCTCTGCGAGAGAATGGTTATTAATGCAATTTTGAAATTCTGTTATTTTGTTTGCATGTTTTTCTTCGGGCGTTGGTGTTTGTGTATGTTTCAATTTTTAAATGCAATGTAGGGAATGTAAATGCTGGGAAGTGAATGGAATTGAATGTGAATGTTGCAATGAAGAATGTTGGAAATGAATGTTAATGTTGGAATGACAAAAAATGGAGGTGAATGTGAGATTCACAATGACGAATCTTAGCAGTGAATGTGAATGTTGCAATGGTGCATTTTAGAAATGAATGTAAATGTTGCAATGACGAATGTTGGAAGTGAATATGAATTTTGGAATGATAAATGTTGGAAATGAATGTAAATGTTGGACTGACGAATGTTGGAAGTGGATGTGAATGTTGGAATAACGAATGTTGGAAGTGATTTGTGAATGTTACAATGACGAATGTTGGAAGTGAATGTGAATGTTGCAATGACGAATGTTGGAAGTGAATGTGAATTTTGGAATGAATGTTGGAAATGAATGTAAATGTTGGACTGACGAATGTTGGAACTAAATGTAATTTTTTAAATGATGAATGTTGGAAGTGAATGTGAATGTTGCAATGAAGAATGTTGGAAATGAATGTTAATGTTGGAATGACGAAAATTGGAGGTTAATGTGAAATTTACAATTGCGAGACTTAGCAGTGAATGTGAATGTTGCAATGGTGAATTTTAGAAGTGGATGTGAATGTTGCAATGACGAATGTTGGAAGTGAATGTTAATGTTGAAATAACGAATGTTATTATAGAATGTGAATGTTGCAATGACGAATGATGGAATTGAATGTGAATGCTGGAATAACGAATGTTGGAAGTGAATGTGAATGTTGCAATGGTGAATTTTAGAAGTGGATGTGAATGTTGCAATGAAGAATGTTGGAAGTGAATGTTATGAGCTAACACTATTTGCCAATATTTGAATTTTACATTTTTCAAGTATAGCTTTTACAAATATTGATCATATGAAAACGAATGTGACACAAGGTCATTTTAAAGTGGGTTCAACGGAAACACCGTTGGAAAATTGATCAAGATGTGTCAGTATTTCTCCTTTGAGTGTCGCCTCAGGCAGCGGGTACTGAACCTAGTTCCTTCACGAAGGAGAGGTACTGCCTGGTGGGGATGACCCTCACCTGGCCTTATGTTAATAGTATTTTAGATGTTCCCGGTAAAAATGTGTGAGGTAAGTATTTGAAAAAGATGTTTGATGGATAAAATAAACGATAGTTGTAAGCATAAGCTAATCCCGAGAGATGAACGTAGCTTCCTATTTAATCAAAATTCAATTCTATGGTTATGAAACGGGATTAAACTTCAAGGCGCAGGACAGGACGATGATATATGAAGGCTATGCGCTGCCCCGACTACATGCACCCCACCCTATTTCGGCCTTAATACAAGGCATTGCATTTGAGGATGTCTTGGCTGTAAGAGCTGTCGGAAAGTTGTCAGTGTTGAAAGCCAAACGCCTTGGGGTTTTCTCTCTGGTTTTACTTCCATAACGATTTCCGTATTTGGATATGACCACAAGGAAGCGGAGATTTAAAATCAGGGTTTTCTTTCCCCTAGATGGACTGTATTTTTGGGCTGTTGAGTTCCATTTTTCCAGAAGCGACTGGTTATGAGGCGCCAGTTGTCCGCTTTAGACCATTCTCCGGCTCGGAGCTGGACTTAGTTCTCAGATGTTATTTGAGACGCATGCTACGGAAGCATTTTATAGACAGTGGGAGCTCGACGCCACTATCTTCTCCGGTTTTGACAAACATTGAATGTAAATTTTGGAATGATAAATGTTGGAAATGAATGTAAATGCTGGACTGACGAATGTTGGAATTGAATGTAAATTTTTGAATAATGAATTTTGGAAGTGAATGTGAATGTTGGAATGACGAATGTTAGAACAAAATGTGAATTCTGTAATGATAATGTTGGAAATGAATGTAATATATATATATATATATATATATATATATATATATATATATATATATATATATATATATATATATATGTAATGTACGTATATAAACTACATATACATTCGGTGTTTTAGAAGCTCAAAAAAATTAACGTTTTTTTAAATATATATATATAATGTTAGGGACCACTTTGGCGTGATGCAGTGGTTAGAAAGTTCGATCCTCACTGGTGCACCTTAATCTCGGCCTTGTGCCACATTATATAAAAATATTAGGTAAACAAAACATAAGCCCCAAAATGACAAACAGTAACGCCATAAGACATTCACTTTGACCGATCAAAATTTGTATCGTAACAACTGCTGAAGTTAAATTGAACAGAGAAATATACTCAATTTAGACGGTTGTTTTAAGGAAGAAAAAAAAGAACGAAAGAAAGAAAGAAAGAAAGAAAGGAAGAAAGGGAGACTTAATGAAACAAAAAGAGAGAGACAGAAAGAAATATAGAGGAAGAGTGACAGAAAGAAGGAAAGAGAAAGAGAGACATAAAGAAAATAAGAAGGAAAGAGTGAGAGAAAAAAAGAGGCAGAAAGAAAGAATGAAAGAAAGATATATATAAAGAAAGAAAGAAAGAAAGATAGAGAAAAGAATAAACATATTGAAAGAAAAAGAGACAGACAGAAAGAAAGATGGAGAGGGACAGAAAGAGAGAAAGAGAGAGAGAGAGAGAGAAAGAAAGACCTAATGACAGTAAGAAAAAGAAAAGAGTCAGAAAGAAAGAAAGAAAAGGAGGTATAGAGACAGAAAGACATCCCGCTAGATATGAAAACATATCTTCAAACTATTTCACCAGAATCCATCTTGTATGTTTTATAAATCTACCATTCATCTGTGCTTTGAATATTGCCGCTACATCTGCTTCTGGTACTCTTACTGTATATCTCGAGATTCTTGGCAAAATCCACAGAAAGGTCTGTGATGTTATCGGCCCTGACATAGCATTTCGGCTACAGTTACTTTCCCACCGCCGTGACATGGTTTCTCTCGGTCTTTTCTATAAATATTTTCATGGCATTTGTTCAAAAGAGCTTTCCTCTTTGGTACGTTGACCGCAAAAATTTAAGCGTAGTACTAGATTGGCAGTTAGGTCTCATCACTTTACTGTTGGAATAGCTAGATGTGACCTTGTTCCATTCTAATAGTTTATTTCTTGGTAGTTTCTCCTGTGGAATTCTCTTCTGGCTTCTTGCTTTCCTGTCAACTATGATTTTCGAAAATTTAAATGCAACGTCAATGGCCATCTTGTCCCTTTATTGTCCTTTCTCTTTACAAACTTGTATCATGGTGGCATTATTGCCCTGTTTGGTGTGAAATGATCATATATATATATATATATATATATATATATATATACAAACAAGTCTGATTAAAAAGAACCGACAGCCTCTTAAAGAATAACATACGGACTTGTGAGTAAAGACAGTTTTCGTAACATGCACAACCTTTCCTTTTCAGAGTCGGGTAGAAAGTTTGTAGCAGATTACTAGACTTATTATATTTCTCCAATTTTCGGATGTGTTGAGACGGGATTTTCGCTTCCGCGTCTAGTATATACGACTTTGAAATTTTTCATGCAGCAAGGCCGAACTATCATTGTTGTTTCGTCCATGTGTTGTTTGATTTATTGAAATTGTCATCTTTGATAATGGCTTATATAAGCCGAAAGCTTAGATTGGATTTAAACATGTATCAATATGGTGATTTCCTTTCGTCTTTCAACGATAATGTGATTAAGCTTATCAGACAATATGAAAGGAACTTACTTAAAATAAATAGACAAAACTTGTCTATATTATTTAATGAAACATGCATTAATATATATATATATATATATATATATATATATATATATATATATATATATATATATTAAAGCTCAAACACTGATATTTCATGGTTATGAATTATTACATTGGAATAGTAATCCCGATTCAATCCATTAGACCTGCAAATCCAATTTGTAGGTCTGATGAATTGGATCGTGTGTACGATTCCAATGTAATAAATTATAACCATGGAATATTAGTGTTTGAGCCTTTTATATTATATTTTTTCTCTGTCCTGGACATTCAGCTATACCTAGATTCAATCCATTTGGATATATATATATATATATATATATATATATATATATATATATTGACCACAAATATTCTCTCTCTCTCTCTCTCTCTCTATATATATATATATATATATATATATGTGTGTGTGTGTGTGTGTGTGTATGAAGAAATATAATTTTAAGGTGTGCTATATTTATGGAATAAAGTGCTCAATATCAGAGATAGAGCGTATGTAAATATAAATATGAAAGTGAACATTGAAGTCAACACTCAGAGGCGACAGGCTGTTTCACGATTGCGTTCAGTATGAAACACCCTGTCGCCTCTGAGTGTTGACTTCAATGTTCAATTTTAATATATATATATATATATATATATATATATATATATATATATAAATATATATATATGAATTAGTGGTGGCTCCAGAGATCGAGCAACCTATGGTTCAGTGCAAGTTATTAAGCAGACAAGTCTATTTCAAACTGTTAGGGATGCCACACAAGTAGCCAAAATTAATTGTATTTAACGTAGGTATCGATATTTACTCAAAACATCCAATAAATAAATAAATGGCGAGGTAGAAGTTGGAAGAACATAAACATGAAGAACATGCTAAGAAAGGTTACAAATCTTCTACAGGCTTTCTCCCCGACCCTGAAAAGGAAAGCTTGTGCATGTTACAAAAACTGTCTTTACTCACAAGTCCGGTATGTCATGCTTTACTCACGCGTCGAGAAAGCATCTTCTCTTCTCTGCGTCTACGACTAAACTGATTTCTGTACAGACTGGATTCCCCTGTCTTACCGGTCATTACGAGACAAATGTGTAATCCAAAATAATTTGGTAAAGTAGGCTGAAAATGTCGGTTCGAACTAAAAAGAATAAAAGTTGTTTTGATTTTACGATATTTCAAGGAATATAGATTTATTTTAACTTCGTAATTTTAAACGTTGACTTAAATAAATATACTGTTCGTGCTGAATTACTATGTGATATCAATCCTCTTGTATGAATGCTGGGCAATCTCACCACAGATGAAGAGAAAACTGAGGGCAACAGAATTACATGGATAGAACGAGTTGGCAACGAGTAAATCGTAAAGAAAATGGAAACAAACCAAAAAATTATACAGTGATAAACGCGTGTCAGCACAGACGCAAAAGAGGCTCCAAGTTACGTGAGGATATATCTGTTGAAGCTAGTTTTCCCCGTTAGCAGTAGAACAGCTTGACATGTCCATATACGGGCCTTTTAGCAATTTCTCCGGATCAGGGTCTTTGTCAACTGTCTCCTGACAATAAAAGAGACTGGAAAACCAAGAGTCAGCAGTTGGCAGCTTTGACACTCGCTTTGCTATTGTAAAAGATTCAGTGTTTTGTGGAGATGTTCCCTTGTTGCATTCTGTTCCAGAAATTGCATACCGCCCGTCGCGCTGTAGCTTCTGAGGCAGTGACCCCTCTAGTCATTACCTAGTTTTATTATATCTTATTTCCCCACTTCACTTTCCCTTTCCTGCCTGCCCCCACTTAAGTGTTAATAGAACAATCTGTTAAGTATTTCGATCAACCTTAACACACCTTCGCCTTATTTTATAGTATATACTCAATTATCATAGGGCATATCGCGGTTAAGGGATATAGTGAAGGGCAGCGAACCATCTGCCAGTCGTGCTTGTGTGAATGAATGGTGGAATGTGGGGTCTGCGGAAAGCTTGACAAAGGAACAAAAATGTTGCTAATGGCTAAAATGGATAGAACGTTGTGGAAAGCCATAATCTTCCATGTCCTGAAAGTTAATGGCACATAGCAGAAGAAGAAAAAGAAGTTCCTTAAGGTAAAACATCTTAAATATATTGGCTTGTGTAGCGTTTACAGGACACGCTTCAAAGTAGCAGTAGAAAAACAGTAGGAATGCAGTAAGGAAAGTAATGCATGTTAACACCTAAGAGATTTGTATAATCAGGTCACTGTTAATTAGTTGAGTAAGTGTCCTGGCAAAGGTATAAAAGGATAAGAAGCTGTGGAGAGCCATTATCGCCACGCTCTGAAGGGACATAGCACATTGAAGAAAAAGTAGAAGAACAAAGTCCGAAAGGAACAAAATGTTAAATATATTAGCTAGAGAGTTGTCAAAGGGAGACAAGGCATAGGAAGTTGTGGAGAGCCATGAAACAGATCATGGAACATAAAGAAGAAGTTCCTCAAGGTAAAAATGTCAAATATATTGGCTAGAGGCTTGATAAAGAAATACAAGGCAAAGGAAGCTGTGGAGAGCCATTATCGCCTATGTCCTGAAGAGACATGGCACATAGAAGAAGGTCCTCATGGTACAAAATGTTAAATATATTGGCTCGAGGCTTGGCAGAGGGACGCAAGGCATAGGAAGCTGTGGGGAGCCATTATCGCCTACGTTCTGAAGGGACATGACTCACAGAAGAAAAATAAGAAGAAAGTCCAAGAGGAACAAAATGCTAAATATATTTACTCGAGGCTTGGCAGAGAGACACAAGGCATAGGAAGCTGTGGAGAGCACGTTCTGAAGGTTATGGCACATAAAATAAGAAGAAGAGGAAGAAGAAGACGAAGAAAGTACAAGTACAAAATGTTAAATATATTGCCTAGTGTCTTATCAAAAGAACACAAAAGATAGGAAGTTGTGGAGAGCCATGATGTAGATCAACATTATTTACTTGGCTTCAAGATAGAGAACAGATCGATAGTTTTACAGGTATAGGTATTCGATTGGTATTTCTTTGTGTAATCAGTAATAATTCTTTTAAGCATCCCACTTGAACAGCTTCTTCCTACAAACTGCTACGGGGATGCTTCCCTGATCACTGCAATCTTAACCCTTTCAAATCGACTTTTAACTTCCCAACATATCCTCATGATCTGTGCACCTTATCACTTACTCGGTAACCCGCCAGGTTGAGTGGCTTTTGGGATTTGCCCAGTGTGTATATTACTGTAAAACAAACAAGGTTACTTTTGAGTTATAGTATGGGAAGACACAGTTGAAGTTTCTAGGATCCATAATCAGGTATGGTGATACTAACAGGACAGATTTAGGATAAACGGAGAAAAACAATACATAATCTACCTAGCGAGCTTGGGAACAATGGCTGGGGGAACAAGTTTAAGGAGAGATAACAAAAAGACATTTATTAAGAGCTGCAGTAAACAGGAAACTGTGGAGAGCTATGATCGTCAACGTCCTGAAGGTATAAGACGCATAGAAGAAGTTATAATTTGTAGGTTTAAGAAAACTCTTAGGTACAATATTTGGCTTGCTGAGTCATACTTGAAGGCCGTGAAACTAAATTATTATTATTATTATTATTATTATTTGTGGGTTAATGTCTACTGCTTTGTGACCTGCAGAGTCGGGCCCAGACTATGGTCCTTAGGACCAATAGGAGAATTGTCATTTACTTGATAGCACTTTTCTTAGTACATGGGATGTTTCTAGTAGGGGCGATCTTCTGGGCAACTTGTATGTTGATGTTACTTGAGACACTGTTAGTAAGATTGTCCATTCCTTTTCTCAAGAGGCCCAGTGCTCCGATTACTATTGGTACAGTCTCAGTCTTCATTCCCCACTTCCTAGATCTCCAGGTCTTTGTATTTGGACAATTTCTCGATAATTTTCATGGAGATGTTTCTCACAGATGGTACTGCTATGTCAATAAGCAAACACTTCCTGATTTCTTTTTTCTTTTATGATAATATCAGGTCTGTTGGATTTTATTTCACTGTCAGTTTGAATTGGCATGTCCCTGAGGATAGTTACATCGTTATTTTGGGTAACTGTCTGGTTGATGCTTATACCATCTCTCAGTGGTTTCGATTTTGTGCTTCTCGGATATATTCCTGTGCACATATCTCGCTACCTTGTTATGTCTCTGGGTATATTCATTTTTTGCCAGTTCCGGACATCCTGAGATAATATGGTCGATAGTTTCATCATATTTTTCTGTAGATCCTGCATTTCGGGTTAGTTCTATCCTTGATTATCCCGGGTTAGTTCCATCCTTGATTATTTCCTTTGATTTCTTTCCGTGTCCCGCCCAGAGATCTAAGTTTAGAAATGGCATCATGACATTTTCCACTGACCAATTAAACAAAAAAAGAAAAAGAAAAAAACACATTCAAAACCTGCTGAAAAGCTCATTTCTTTTCTTTTTTTTAATGTTTTTACGAGTACACAGACGGGTAGACGTAAGAGACACTGTTTAAAATACAAATATAAATAAATAAACAAAAGAAAAATGGGTCATCTATTTCAAACACGGGTATCCATATATATATATATATATATATGTGTGTGTGTGTGTGTGTGTGTGTGTGTGTGTGTGTGTGTGTGTGTGTGTGTGCAAATATGTAGAAAAATAAAAAAGAACAAGTTAGGTAAAGAAGCAAAGTACATAAGAGTTCTCATGTTTCAAAAACAAGAGCCAAAAACCTCAATATAATTATTAAAATTAAATTGAATTAAAGTATTCCTAACTTTTCGCTTGAGGATGAAACAGGGCTTGATACTTTAATTCAATTTAATTTCAATAATTATATTGAGGTTTTTGGCTCTTGTTTTTGAAACGTGAGAACTCTTATGTTTTTGAAACGTGAGAACTCTTATGTAGCGAAGGAATCGTATTTTTAAAAAAATAATTATAATATATATATATATATATATATATGGTGTATTAGAAATACTTTTACAAACCAAACTTTGGAGGCGGGTTCCTCGCAGTAAAACAAGGACAATTCATAACAAATATTCAAAATATTTCCCGCTTTTTCCTATAGACGTACTCACCCGTCGGATGATTGACTGGCGCCCCTCTCAAATGCTCCCACACGGAATCGAATAGTTTCGCAGCCCCGCTAACTTTTTATGTTTACAAGTTTGTAAAAGTATTTTGATACAATCTTTTCAGGTGGCATAAATTATTCACCCAAACAAAAAGAAAAAGAAACAAAGAAACCGACAATGTCTATCTGAATAAATTACAAGGGCATTTTTCTTTATTAGAAAATTGGCAAAAAAAATTCAACAGACACGCCTCGTTGGTTCTTTATAATAAACATATATATATATATATATATATATATATATATATATATATATATATATATATATATATATGTTTAATAATATAGGCCACACTACAGCATGTTTGACACCCAGACTCACTCTACACCTTTCTGACAATAGCTCAATTAGATCTCATTTAAATATTCATGGAGACCTACCAGACACTATTTGTAACATACTTGTTGACAACACTAATATAATAGCATCATCTACATGCAAAAAAGGCTAAAAATAATGGAAGCCTTGTTAAGAAAAACAAACAAACACTTAATAATATTAACTATGGACACGGACACAATATCTTGACCGTGTTTTGAAAAATGAAAACATTTTATAAAACATACATACAACAAACTATTTCTTATTTAACAGTTAAAATATTTAACCCTTGAAATGGCTAAATAAAAAGCCGAAAGCGCTCGATTGAAAAGAACATTGGGACAGTTTTTATATAATTCATCATCCAAAAAGGAGAAATAAATTATTAGATTGCATGAGAAATTGTATAAAACACTAAATAAAGGCACCTTGCCTGTCGTATTCAATGAAATGTGCATGAAAGAAGGATTGCTGTCTAAATACACACACATATATATATATATATATATATATATATATATATATATATATATATATATATATATATATAAACTTAATAATATTAATACTAATAGTGTACATCAAAATAAACAGAATACTATTAACATATACTATTGTAACATAATAGGCAGAAATGTTAAACCCATTAATAATAATAATAATAATAAACAAGTCAAGTTCATATATTATAAAAAATTTCAAGCAATTGATCTCATTGTCTGTAATGACCCTACAACCACACAAGTAAATCCCCTGCAAAAAAACAATGTAATGTATCAGTTTACATGCCCATTCAGAGATTGTATCTCTGATACTAATAATAAACTCACTACATGTATCGGTTTTACAACAACCACACTCTCCCGTAGACTTACCTGTCACCTTTCTGATTCTAGTTCTATTAAACAACATTTCTTAGAAAAACATATCCATGTACATAATATTGGATCAATATTAGTTGATAACACAATAACACTCACACATACACACAGTAAAAAGAACCTTCAGATGTTGAAGGTCATCTACATTAAAACAAAGCAACCGACACTCAGCAAAATTACTTTTCAAATTAGCCACAACACATTACATTGCATCTAGACATTGGTTCTCTTGTAATACTTTGGTCTATCGCATGATATGACGTCATAGAACTGCATCTTGAACTTACGATCTGCGTCTGCTATTCCGCGACCGTTATCATCACATAGCAATTTTCTATGTCAAAATAACAAAATATCATCTTTGATGGTGGATATCTTTGTTTCATGCCTGCATGACCATCCTGAGGATGGCTCATGTGAGCCGAAACACTTAGGACCAACTTAATAAACAAACATCCAAATTAATTAGAAATTAAAGCGAACATTCGAGCATTAGAACGGCACATGATCAGACATAACAGACATCTATTGTCTGTTATATTTAACAACACACACACACACATATATATATATATATGTGTGTGTGTGTGTGTGTACTTTATTTTAGGACATTACATCAAAAACGCTACAAAAATGCGTATTATCATATCTCATCAGGCGTTAGTAAATAACTGTTTAGTAGACAATTTATTGGGATTTAAAAACAAACGAACGGCTCATGATCAAACATAATAGACATATATGTCTGAATAGTGTATTTAGACAGCAATCCTTCTTTCATTCAAGCTTCATTAAATATGACAGACAAAGTGCTTTGATTAAGTTTTATATATAATTTCTCATGATCTTATGAGAAAAAGTCAAAGAAAGTCATAGATAGATAATGGTTGCTTTGTAGGAAAAATAGGTGGAAAAGAAAGATCTTTGGGACGGCAGCAATTCAGTTCGAATATGGCTAAGAAACCATAATGCAGCTGATGACACTAGGATCAAAAAGCAACATACTTCTGAAGAGAAATACGATAAAAACAGAATTTCAATCTGGAAATATCTTAATAAATAAATGGTTTTTGTTAAATTATCAAAATGGTTTAATTCTTTTTGATATGATATAAAGTGATTTGTTTTCATTCTAAGATTGAAAAGAAAACAAGCAGAATAGGTTCCTAAAGATTACCTGTATTTATAGAACTGGTTCCTGGAAATTTGGGATGCCACTACTGGTCAGAAGGTTCATCTGAGTTCTTAAAGACTGGAACAACTGATGAGGATTTCCAAGAAGTAGGAATGCAAGATGCAACGAGGCATTAATTATACAGTTTAGAGAGGACAAGAGCCAGTTCAGAGTCACATTTCTTAAGGACTATTACAGGGATATCATTATATCCACTTATTTGTTTATTTATCTCAAAATTTCAATGCAGTTTCTCTGCTACTTGACTTCATTAATTTCATTTTGAATTCACTGAAGATATTGATTTCCAAGAGAATTAACCATTTTTCTTTTAATCTTCTTTCTTAATTTTTAGCATTTTTCTTTTGTTTGTTTCTTGTATCTTTTCAACTCAGGTTTATCATACCACAGGATTATCGTTCTCCATTTAGTCTTCGAAATGGTCTGATATTATTAATGATAACATTATTTGATTCCTCTAAGTTATTTCGGTCAAAATTTTGAGACATCAATTAAAATAATTCTAATCTTAACCTTTCACTACGGTGGATTCAGGATTTTGAACAGTTGTTTTTGTTTTTTTTTAATTTTATATACTTGATTACCAAGATTTGCAACAATAGCAGATGCAGATCCTAAAATGTGATTCTATGACGTCATACCACGCGATAGACCGAAGAAATACAACAGAACCAATGTCTAGAGGCCTTATAATGTGTTGTGACTAGTTTCAAATGTAATTTAGTTGAGTATGGATTACTTCCTTTTAATATAGATGACCTTCAACATCTGAAAGTTCTTTTTACTCTGTGTTATGCGTGAATTTTGTTGTGTTATCAAATAATATCTGTCAAATATTATGTACATAGCTATGTTTTTCAAAGAAATGTTGTTTAGTAGAACTAAGATCAGAAAGGTGACAGGTAAGTCTACGAGAGGCCGTGGTTGTAGTAAAACCAATCTTTAAGCTTCAAAGAGATTAAAGCGTGTATTTGCATCGTCTTTTATTTAGCACTGCTCATTAGTGAAGCAAATTTATAGAAAAACCAAGATAAGGCAGTTATGAAGAAGACATTTTACTTCTATTAGACGAAAAACGTAAGCTATATATTTTTCGTTTTGGAAGTTATTTTACGACGACGTGGTATCATTGTGATATTGTAATTCTTCTTCTTCCTTAGTTCGTTAATTTTCATGTCCGTTACGGCCTTCCATAAAAATAATGGACGATCCCGTTTTGGTCGCGACGAAAAAGACATCTCAGAGATGCTGTTTGGTTTTTCAGTGAGAAAAGAAAGATAGAAAGAAAGATAGAAAGAAAGATAGAAAGAAAGTAAAATCCTCAAAACTGAATGCTAGGATGAGGACCATAAAAAAGATGGGAGTGAAATAAGAGTTAAATTATTTAAAACATTCAAAGGAAATCTAGTAGCAAAATAAATTTTAAAAAAGAATATATTAGATGATGATATAATCAACAGTGGGTGAAGTGTTAATGATGAATCTGTGCTATTAAGAGAGAAGAAGGTTATCCACGATCCAGATTCTACGAAGTGTCCTGTACCTTTTGTTACTGACAACAGTACGCAGTTTTTAATGTGCCATGTACTTCTACGGCGGAGGCGATTTTGGCTATCCATATCCCCCTATCCTTTGTAGCTCTCAAGAAGTTTTCTCCCTTTTCTACTTCAACCAGACCAAAAGAAAAGAAAGAAAAGAAAGAAATGTTCTTCCAATACTTTATTAATAATGGATTATTCCGTTTTAATCGTGAAGACGAAAAAAAAAAAAGAAAAACATATCAGAGAAGATGTTTGGTTTTTAGTGATAAAAGTACTTATACATTTATATCTGCTCAAAGCGTATCCAGACGTAAACAAACGACGTCACCCATTATGAAATGGACAAAGTACCTGAGAGATTCATGGAAGATTGAAGTTTAAAAACGGTAAATCGACCTTGCCAATCGAACGATTCTCCGTGGCTCGATCGGTTAAAGCACGTCAGGCTAAATGACGGTTCCGTATAATATACAGGTTCGATTCCTTTCGGAGAACGAATATTTTCCATGAAAATTTCTCGGAATTTCAGGCCGGTAAATGTTGTTTAATACTGTTTATCAAAAAACAGAGCATTTACTTAAATATTTGTATCTATAAAAAGAATGTATAAACATAAAAATTTCTTAAAATAATTGTCGGATTTTGGATATTTCATAATATATATATATATATATATATATATATATATATATATATATATATTATAAAATTATTAACATCTAGGAAATGTATAAAAATGATTAAAATTTAACGGATTTCGAGACAAGCAGAATTTTTATAAAGTGCTCAATATCGAACAATGTCGACTGTAGTCAATAAGTTAAAAAGAAAGGACAAATAACTCATTTATAGACCGACTTCAAAATGTCGTAGACAAAATTATATGGCCGTTGGTGAATTTTTCGATGTTATTTTATCTTCTAAGATTAAAAAAAAAAAACGAAAAAAAACATTTTTCATAACTTATAAAATATGTATAAAAAAATAAAGCTGGAACATTTTAATTTTACTATTCTCACACTATAACGCTTTTGTCGTTAAGTTTAGGGTCGTTGTTTAAGGTTGAGAAGATGTACTGTGACGACGAACAAAAATATTAGTTTTGAATTTGTTGAGGAAATAGACAAATAAAAGAGGGAAATTGAGATTCTATCGGGAACTTTTAGCGTGGAGAATGTTCAAGGTTAGTTACCGAAAGAAAGTCTAAATTCATGGGATGTTCTTATAACCCTCCTTGTAATAATGAAGAAATTGTTGACCTTGGTTGGTGAGTTAAAGAGTGACTAAGTCGTATTTTCTAAGCCATGTATGTCTGTTCTCGGGGTTTATCGGTACGGTATGAAAGAGGGCTTGTCTCTTGGGATTCCCATTACGCATGCTACCACAAGCTAAAAAGGGGTAGCTGCTGCTAATAAGGTTTTTAAACGCTTGCGAAACTGGCGAAACAAGCTGTAGTGTGTGCTATACGTCAGTATTTAAACATTGCCACGTTATTAACGGACTTTAAACTCTTCTCCGACGTGGACGTATATATACGTCTTTACCGGAAGACTCTTTTCATACACGGACAAATAAACACGTCCAAAACATAACGTTCAAAAATCCAGCTACAGACGTCTTCATACGTCGATCTTGATTCATTTTTATGAGCTTCTGTTCTTGAAACGAGTCCAACTATCAACTCATACGTCTAGTAGAGGTGTTAACTTCAACTATATTAAAAACAATTTTTAAAAATTCGTTTGTAAATTAAACAATTTTCCTAAAATAATTGGCGGGAAAAAGGTTAGCATAGTAAAAATTCCAAATGTGAAATTTCTTTGAAGTCTATCATTATAGAATTTCTTATGTAGTGTATCAATATAACATCTGTTAAATTATTAATATGACATCTGTTAGTATAACATCTGTCAATTTATGAATATGACATCTGTTAATATAACATCTGTTAAATTATTAATATGACATCTGTTAGTATAACATCTGTCAATTTATGAATATGACATCTGTTAATATAACATCTGTTAAATTATTAATATGACATCTGTTAGTATAACATCTGTCAATTTATGAATATGACATCTGTTAATATAACATCTGTTAAATTATTAATATGACATCTGTTAGTATAACATCTGTCAATTTATGAATATGACATCTGTTAATATAACATCTGTTAAATTATTAATATGACATCTGTTAGTATAACATCTGTCAATTTATGAATATGACATCTGTTAATATAACATCTGTTAAATTATTAATATGACATCTGTTAGTATAACATCTGTCAATTTATGAATATGACATCTGTTAATATAACATCTGTTAAATTATTAATATGACATCTGTTAGTATAACATCTGTCAATTTATGAATATGACATCTGTTAATATAACATCTGTTAAATTATTAATATGACATCTGTTAGTATAACATCTGTCAATTTATGAATATGACATCTGTTAATATAACATCTGTTAAATTATTAATATGATATTTGTTAATAAGTTAATGAATTTAATTGACCCTGACAAACCGTGTGTCCGCGGAATTATGAAGTCTCTCAAAAGATAAGTCATTTGGACCTTTATCAATTTATTCATCGATTGATTTGTTTGTACGGCTTATCAACCCTTTGCAGGTTATTTAAAGTCAAAAATATTTTTACATTGTAAGAATTTTTTTTTTTTGGGGGGGTAATAGTAATTTAGCGATTCAAGTCTTACTAATTGACACATCGTTGGAGGCCAGGGAGTGGTGTGTTCATATCTATCCCCAGCATTTATTTGGTGCTATTTCTTAACTAGTATTTATATAGGAATAATATTTATATAGATCTCCTTCACAAGCTGAAAAGTTATGGTGTCTCCGGACACATTTTTGAACTGATCCAGTCTGTCCTATCAAATCGTGAAATGAAGGTTATCCTAAATGGCCACTCCTCTAGATTCTTTTGTACTAACGCAGGTGTTCCTCGGGGCTCCATCCTTTGTTCTAGACTGTTTTTAATTTACCTTAATGATATCAGCTCTCAACTTGATATCGGCATAATCATTTACTCCTGTCTCGATAGTAAGGCAGAGCAGTCCGACGAGGTCAAAATGGAGCCGATGTCCAAATGAACCCAAGTCCGTCGTTAACTGGGGCAAAAGATGGCTTGTTAATTTTAACGCCTCCAAAACTAAACTTTTCTCCATTAATCATCAGGAAAAGTTAACGTTCTCAGCTGATATGAAATAGAAAGACTATATTGAATCCATTGCTAGGTCAGCTGCTAAGAAAGTCGGTTCACTGTTTCGTGCGAGACAATTTTCCTCTCCAGAATCTATCTTATATATCTATAAGTCTACCATTCATCCATGCTTAGAATATTGCTGCCATATATGATCCAGTACCCTTGTTTTTTTACCTTGAGCTTCTTGATAAAATCAAAAGAAAAATCAGCAATATTATTGGTCCTGATCTGGCAGCTCGGTTTCAGTTATTTTCCCACCACCGTAAAGTTGCTTCTCTGTGCCTTTTTTTAGAAATACTTTCATGGTAATTGTTCGCATAAGGTCTTTGCTATGGTACCTAGACTTTCTAAATTTAAGTGTGGTACTAGACTGGCGTCAAGATCTCAATTTACAGTAGAGCTGGCCAGACGCAGCCGTAAATTCTACGCTAACAGTTTCTTTTCTCGCACTTCTCGCTTGTGGGACTTCCTTCCATGCTTTCCAGCCAACTTTAATCTGCAAAAAAACTAAATGCAATGTCAATCGCTTTCTACTGCTCTCCTCATTAGCTTTTCGTCTTCCTACTCATCATTATTGTTT
This sequence comes from Acanthosepion lycidas, assembly GCA_963932145.1. NCBI lineage: Eukaryota > Metazoa > Mollusca > Cephalopoda > Sepiida > Sepiidae > Acanthosepion > Acanthosepion lycidas. Next base: position 98,709,798 of record OZ010599.1, read on the forward strand.
CTGTTCCTAATTCTTCCACACCCAATAACCCCTTGTGTCTTAGTGGCTTTACTGCCTTGCATAGGGTGATACCGATTAAAATAAGCAAAGATATGCATTGTCCGAACAACTTTTGGAATAATAATGGCACATAAGAAAAATAAAGAATTTAAATAAATGGAAAATTTAAATATTTTGGTAATATTATTTTTCTACTAATATTTGATACTAGTTGGCCGCAGTTACTCACTGAGATAGATAGATAGATAGATAGATAGATAGATAGATAGATAGATAGAAATGAATAGATTAAGATATTAACAGTCTCAGATAAAAACAGAATTATTAGGACGTTGCAGAAGTTTGCGCCTGATTAAAAAAAGAAATAACAAAATTTTACATAATGACAAAAAAAAAAGAAAAAGAAATATAGTTCAATTACATCGTCTCCATTATTTTTAGCTTTTGTTTTTCATTCTTACCCAAGCTTGTTGATATCACTTTCGTAGAAACTTTGTGTTTTTTGTTGGAAGAATGTTGTGCAGTAGTTTTCGACTGACGATACAGGGTCAAATATTTTGTCATTTAATTTGTTTTGTAGCCATTGGAATAAATTTTAATCCGAAGAGGGCCAAGTCAGAATGATAGGGTAGGTACTTTTGCAAATTTTGTTTTGCAAAATACAGTCTGGTGTTGTCGTGGTATAAAACGGCACCTTTTACATTTGACAAAATACACCGTTTTTCTTCAACCCAAGTGTCTTCAAATGGCAAAATCTTTTAAGTTCAAAACTGTCAAAAAGTCGATTTTCAAACTCATAGCAATTTCTTACGTCGAAATCTACAGAACAAGTCTCTCCAAATGGCTAAATCTTTTCACTTCTAAACTCTCAAAAATTCGATTTTCAAACTCTCAGCAATCTCTTAAGTCGAAACCTTCAACACAGGTCTCTTCAAATGGCGAAAGGCAGTTGAGATATCGATTTTCAAATTTAGCAATCTCGTCCGTCGGAATCTTCAGTTTATTCTCCACGATGTCAAGGAGAACGTCTTCATGGAGGTCGAGTGGTCGCCCGGCGGGTGGTTGATCTTTTAGTTTGAAATCGTCTTGATGAAATCTGTCATCCCCCACTTTATGACCGTCCGAAGAGCTGAAGTACGATGCAAAATAAAAACTTCTGAATGTCTTTTTGTTGCAGTTTCGACACTTAATCCTTTCCAAAATTTATAGAGAATCGTATGGCGTTACTTTTCATCCTCCATCTTTTTTTTAGGGGGGGGGGTACAAAACGCCAACACTCAACAAAGTCTGGCTCGTAAATGAACGATGCAAGGTTTCAATCGCGAACACACCAGAAATTAGCACCAAAACAAACGTCAAGTTGCGGTCATTTTATATCAACAGTGAGAATCGGGCACGAAATTTTGCAATAATCTCTCCCTCTCTCTCTCTCTCTCTTTCTCTCTTACACACACACACACACACACAGAAATATATATATATATATATATATATATATATATATATGAAAGGAGGTATATTCATAACGGGAAGCAATAGTAGCAAGTCTAATACAAGAGACGGCTTCTCTAGACAAGCATGAATTACACACCCAAACCTAATTTTCTAAACTACATTTTTTTTCACTTTTCTACTTTGATTTCGATCTGTCTTTGGATTCGTCAAATAAGACAATAACCATAAAAAAAAAGATTCTTAAAACTTATTTCCCCCTCCTAATTAAACTCTTCAATATAATATTACGTCGCTTTCAAAATATGACGAATAATATATATATATATATATATATATATATATATATATATATATATATATATATATATATATACTAAAACAAATCGACATTATATCCCAAAAATTTTGCAGTTTCTCTCTTTTTATAATATATATATATATATATATATATGAAGAAATATAGTTTTAAGGTGTGCTATATTTATGGGATAAAGTACTCAATATCAGAGACAGAGCGTGTGTAAATATAAATATATAAGTGAACATTGAAGTCAACACTCAGAGGCGACAGGCAATCTGTCGCCTCTGAGTGTTAACTTTAATGTTCACTTGTATATATATATATATATATATATATATATATATATATATATAGATAGATAGATAGATAGATAGATAGATAGATAGATAGATAGATAGATAGATACCCAAGCACGGGGTTGGTACACATGGAATAAATCTCCGATGCCCCAAAACATTAGCACTTGTGTAATAGGATGTGAATGTGTTTGTTGTGTCATTTCAAAATTCCATTCCCTATCCACCTCCATGATTTGAATTCAGTCTTCCATGTATCAAATATGTTTAGCGATCGTAGATCCTTCTTACATTAACGTCGAACTTAAATAATAAATTGGCACTTCGCTAAGAAGAAATAAAATATAATTTCTCTTAGTTTCATTTCTAAAGAATTTTGTAATAACATTAAACTTGATGCTCGTTCAAATTTAGAATTTGACATTTGTAACTTTTAATTTTTAATTTTAAATTTATCTGTGAAATTTAAACTTTTTTCGTTATATTGATTTCTAATTTAATCTAATCTAATACACTAATAGTTTGTACTTAGGGAATATTGTCAGGTTATTTTGAATTAGCATATACTTGTATTCTGATTGGTCATCAAAGTTTATGTAACAATGTTTCCTCTACTGAGGGTGTTTGGTTGATTTTTGAACTCTTATTTTGCTGTCAACGTCATCACTTGATAAGATTAGTGCGTTCCTATCGGTTGGTCACCAATGTGGATGTGTAGTATTATTAGTGACTTTTATCAGAAAAATAGGACATAAAATAAACTCAGGTGAAAGGTATATAATATATAAATAATATATGAGTGATGAGTGAGTCCTTTGATACTCGGTGTCCCAAAAACCGCTTACAAGGCTGTAAAACTTTCTTTAAACCGAATAACTCAAAAGCAAAGCATTTGCGGATATATGCTTGCATGGGCTTTTGTGCTTGTTTTAAAAAGTATTGTAAAAGTATTTTCAGTTGGCCAAAATCAGCTATTTTTCTTGAGTCCAATTTTCTTAAAATGATGAAAGGTTGTTGAGATATCAATTTTTAAATTCTTAGCTATCCTTTCTGTCAAAATCTTCAGTTTATTCTCCATGATGGTAAGCAGAACATCTTAATTGGGATCGAAAGGTTGCCTGGAGCATGGTTGACCGTTTTGGTTAAATCACCCTGACAAAATCTGCCAAATCACTTTTTTGACTGTTCGAAGAGATGAAACATCATCTAAATAAATTTTCTGAATGTTTTTTGTCTCAATTCTGGCACTTAATACTCTTCAAAATTCATAGAGAAAATGGCGGAAGTGCAAATTTACATCTGCCATCTTTAAGGCATTCATTTGTGGAAAAAACATTAACATTCAACAAAGTCTGACAATCAAGAAAATGAGTCAATTTTTCAATCAAGAACCGAACTGAAGTCAACACGAAAACAAATGCCAGTGTCAAATTGCGGTCATTTTATATTAGCTGTGAATATCGGGCATGAAATTTTGCAATGATCAGGATAGATATGAAGAAACTGAGATAGATAGATAGATAGATAGATAGATAGATAGATAGATAGATAGATAAGGAACAGACTGAGATAGATAGATAGATAGATAGATAGATAGATAGATAGATAGATATGAAGAAACTGAGATAGATAGATAGATAGATAGATAGATAGATAGATAGATAGATATGAAAAACTGAGATAGATAGATAGATAGATAGATAAGGAACAGACTGAGATAGATAGATAGATAGATAGATAGATAGATAGATAGATAGATATGAAAAACTGAGATAGATAGATAGATAGATAAGGAACAGACTGAGATAGATAGATAGATAGATAGATAGATAGATAGATAGATAGATAGATATGAAGAAACTGAGATAGGTAGATAGATAGATAGATAGATAGATAGATAGATAGATAGATAGATAAGGAACAGACTGAGATAGATAGATAGATAGATAGATAGATAGATAAGGAACAGACTGAGATAGATAGATAGATAGATAGATAGATAGATAGATAGATAGATAGATAGATATGAAAAACTGAGATAGATAGATAGATAGATAGATAAGGAACAGACTGAGATAGATAGATAGATAGATAGATAGATAGATAGATAGATAGATAGATAGATAGATATGAAAAACTGAGATAGATAGAAAGATAGATAGATAGATAGATAAGGAACAGACTGAGATAGATAGATAGATAGATAGATAGATAGATAGATAGATAGATAGATAGATAGATAGATAGATAGATATGAAAAACTGAGATAGATAGATAGATAGATAGATAAGGAACAGACTGAGATAGATAGATAGATAGATAGATAGATAGATAGATAGATAGATAGATAGATAGATAGATAGATATGAAAAACTGAGATAGATAGAAAGATAGATAGATAGATAGATAGATAAGGAACAGACTGAGATAGATAGATAGATTGATAGATAGATAGATATGAAGAAACTGAGATAGATAGATAGATATGAAGAAACTGAGATAGATAGATAGATAGATAGATAAATAAATAGATAGATAGATAGATAGTGAACATCAATATATAGATAAATAGACAGATATAAATAAACTGAGATAGATAGATATGAACAGGCTGAAATAGATAGATAGATAGATAGATAGATAAGGAACAAACTGAGATAGATAGATAGATAGATAGATAGATAGATAGATAGATAGATAGATATGAAGAAACTGAGATAGATAGATAGATAGATAGATATGAAGAAACTGAGATAGATAGATAGATAGATAGATAGATAGATAGATAGATATGATATGAAGACTGAGATAGGAAGCTAAATATTAAGTTATTGAAACACCCTTCATAAATAATATATGAGTGAGTCCTTTGATACTCGGTGTCCCAAAAATCGTTTACAAGGCCGTAAAACTTTCTTTAATCTGAATAACTCAAAAACAAATCATTTGCGGACATATGTTTGCATGGACATTTGTTCTTGTTTTTTAAAAAATCACCCTAACCAAATCTGCAATACCAATTTTTACCGTCCGAAGAGCTAGGGCATGATGCGAATATTCTCAATAATTTTTTTTAGTCACACTTCCAACATTAACCCCCTTTCCGAAATTCATGATACCGTGTAAATGCAACAGTTAAGAAAGTCTGACTCGCAACTGAACGATGCAAGGCTTTAATCTAGGACCCGCCAGGAATTGTCACCCAAACCGACGCCAGTGTCAAGTTGTTGCCATTTTATATTGGCAATATAAATCGGGCACGGACTTTGCAATGATCTGATGATAATAAAAAATAAAAACAGAGTTCATCGTCCGAGCAACCTTTGGATTGGTAGCTACTGCTCTCAAATTATTGAATGACACTTCTTACGAAAAATCCTTTCATTGGCAAGTCTGAGTCATTGAACAGCAAAGAAAAAATTATTATAATTTACACTGAAATGCAGGCATTTATGACTAATATATAATCAACCTTTTTAAGACCGGTCATACATCTTTACGGTCAATCTGATCCAATTCGTGCTTTGTAGCGTAATTAGGGTTTTTAATGAAAGAATTAAAATTTCATGAAAAAAAGATTTCAATTTACACTGAAAAGCAGGCATTTATGATAAATATTTATTCAAGACTAGTAGGATATGTCTATTTCTCAACTAGTATCTATATAGGAATAATATTTATATAGATCTCCTTCACAAGCTGAAAAGTTACGGTGTCTCCGAACACGATCCAGTCTATTCTATCAAATCGTGAAATGAAGGTTATCCTAAATGGCCACTCCTCTAGATCCTTTTGTACTAACGCAGGTGTTCCTCAGGGCTCCATCCTTTGTTCTACACTGTTTTTAATTTACATTAATGATATCAACTTGATATCGGCATAATCATTTACTCCTGCCTCGATAGTAAGGCATAGCAGTCCGACAAGGTGAAAATGTCAGCTGATGTCCAATATTTATTTAAGAGCTGCGTGATCAAAATAGAGATGGTTTACGGCCACATCACGCTGGAACACCGGTTCCCATACGATCAACGAGATTAAGCAAATTCATGGGTGACCGCTTTAAAGTTAAGCAGCTTGATGAGTGACATCATTGAAATATCAGGTTCTCTGATCTTGGAGGTGCGTTAATCCGAGAGCCGAGATACAATTCCAGTTGGGTTTGTTATATTCCCTTAAAAGCAAGGGAAATGTATGCATCTACATCTTCTCCTAGAGTTAATTAGTAAGACTTGTATAAATTAATCATTATTTTTTTTAATATTATGACCTCAAAATATTTTCTGGTTTGAATAACTTGCATGAGCCGTAGAAAATGGCTTTAGGGGGCCAATGGAACTCGGACTTCATGGTATTCTTAGAGTTTTTTAATCATTTCACCCCAAGCAAGATGATAATGCCACTAAAACGCAGAGGGTTAATAGGAGGGAAAAACAATGAGAAGACTTTAGTGAGTGGGAATGACAATAAAAGAAAAGGTTTCAGAAAGACAGAAGATGGCGATAATGTCATGAAGGTGCAATAAGATTGTGGGTGAGACAGTGAATGACAAGACTTTAGTGAGAGAAAGGACAATAAAAGAACAGGTTTCAGGAAGACAGAAGATGGCGATAATGCCACTAAGAGGCAAGGGGTTACTGAGAGTGAAAGAGAATCAGAAGACTTTAGTGAGAGAAAGGACAATAAAAAAAAACAGGTTTCAAACAAACAATACGCTTTCTTTCCGATTCATGTCGGTGTGGGCACCAAAATCAGACAAAAGCCCAATGACATTCACAGGGAAACAAAAGATGAAAACCAAAACACCACATCTATCAATGATAACTCGGACCCTGTTTTCAATGTTTAAAGGTGGCACAGTGGATGAATGTGTAGCGGCACAGATTGAGGAATCGGAGAGCCGAGTTCAAATTTCATTCGGGTTCATTACCTTCATTTACGTGCTACCACCCTTGGAAAATGTATTAATCCAACTCTTCTATCCTCCCCCACGGTTAAATATCAGAATTGCCAGGGTTTTATAAATTTGCTTGAAAACTAGTCTAGTAGAAGGAAAAGTCTGAATTCAAACTAGCCCTGAGAGAAACACCACTCTACTGTGCCTGCAGTGTCCGTACAATTCTAATGGGTTACGGGTGTCTTGATCATGAGATGTTTTATTCAGAGCTCCATTTGCTCGGTCGTTGGTTGGTAGGTAGATAGGTTGGTAGATGACATCTGAGCCAATTTCTGATGTGTCAGACTAACAGATCAGCTCTTCCCTCCTACCAACTCGCTGCCTGTTAAAATATGATGACGCGCGGCTGGCAGTACAAACAGGCGGCATCGGAACTGCCAGAATAGTTGTTTGTTCCCCGCTGATAGCGAACCAGAACTAACCTTCTCTGTTCCAACTACCGTATATTCAAGCGTACAAGGCGACATTTTAACCTTAAAAATACCCCCACCAAAAAATAGGGGGCCACCTTATATTCCAGGTATAAAATGTGAAATTTAAATCCTGTGGTTTATGGTAAGTTATTAGCACGGGAGACTTTTGGTGGTAGGCTAACCGCTGCCGTAGTAACTATAGACACAAATATTATCTACTGAAACAACTTAATTCACATTATTATAATAAAACAGTAAAAGTTTAATGTAATTAAAGTGCCCTTACCTTATACAGGGTGTCCATAAAGTGTACACTTTAAAAAATTTATAACTTTATTTGTATTTGTGATAGAAATAATCTGTAAAAAATGTTACAAAGTTTAATGTACCTAGTTTTAAGTCTAGCTAAAATAACTAATGTGATTTCAGGCATTACTGTAAATCAGTTGGCTAATGTTTTCTGTGAACTTCAAAATCGTATTACTCTTTGTATTGCTAATGATGGAGGACATGTGGAAACTTAAATAAAATTTCAATAAAACCTTAAAAAATATAGATTTACTTCTTTCTAATCCTTTTTTACAAATTTTTCTATCGCAAATACAAATAAAGTTTTAAATGCACAAGAAATTTATGGACACCTTGTATAATATGTGTCGTGATTGCGAGACAAAAAGCAAAACGCATATTCGCCAAGAGAGAAACCCCAAACCATCGTCACATAGTGTAGATGATGGTAGTTAATTGACAATATCTCGCTTCCTTTTTCGCTGATGTTGAAAAAACACAAGAAGATGTGCGTATCAACAAGCCATTTAATAATCGCATTCGAGAACATTGGAAGGGGTGGATGGTTAGCGAGGAAAATTCATTCAGACTGCCGTGTAATAGCCTACCGAAAACGCAGAACCCACTCATGAGGTATTACAGATTGTGATAGTTAATAGACAATATCTCCCCGCCGTTTTTTCATTAGAATTTGAATGAAAAGAAAGTATATGTTCACTGAATCTATTTAATACATTTAATACATTTTAAAATACAATTTGGTGGTGAGGTTGCATTGTATAGCGAATACAATCTGAAAACTACATTTTAACTTGAAAATTTGAGGTCCGTCATATACGCCCACTCGCCTAGTAATTCTAATATATAAAGTACACATTGTATGTGTGTTGAAGCGTGTGTGTGTGCCCAATCATCTCTTCCGCTCCTACTGGTTCGATTTAAATCATTCATCGCTCATTCAAAAGCCTTAGAAAAGTTAGAAGCAGAGAACAATTTTCGTTGAGCTCAGATTCAGTGTTGCCAGATAATGCCAGGTTAAAATATATATTAATATATTATACTAGCCATTATCGATGCTTTCATAGTTCAAGGGGAGTAACTCTTATTTTCCTTTTGTATCCAAAATTACAGCTAGTTTAAAATTTTAATTTTAGCTTTGAGGGAAATGTCCAACATTCGCTGTCGTAAAGAAGGACAGTATTATTTTCTTCATTACCAAAGAAATCCCCCTGTCTCGCATTTCTCTGCCTAACTTTTGGAATGCATCCTTGGCCATCCCAATACGTCTACGGATCTCAGTGTCACATTTACCGTCCTGTCAGAACGCTTCCCAGATATTTAAACTTACGCGTCTGTTTGATTAGAGTCCACGACCTGTAAATCGCATTTCGGGCTCATCCTTTTACGCTGATGGCTACACAAAAGTGAAAACTTTGAACTCCCTTTAATAGACCGACACATACCTAATTTTTTTCCCAGGTCTTCAGATAAAACGTTTAGTCATCTTGACACCATTTGCCGTAAGAATCACTGACAAACCCTGTAATAAGCAATAATGTATAATCTGTAAAAAAATCCATTTAAAAATTATTATTATTACGTGTAGGATCATAGATACAAAACTCCCATCGAGAGATGGTTTCATCATTTTTTTTTTCTCGTGGCCTAAATGTGAATATTGTTTTGATTCCTGTCAGAACTTCTCGATTTCTCGCCTAATTGACATTAATTTCTCTGCCAAAATAACGGGGATATGAACTCAAAGTTTATAGTAATAAGAAATATATATTAAGAACCTTGATGACAAAGTAGAAAAAAATGAGAAAATAGAGAAATAAAATTGGAAATACTTTTAAGACCCTCCAGTACCCGAATTATTTCATATTCAACGCGAAACGAATGGCTCGTAAATTTAAAAAAAATAGAAGTCAACCATTTTGACAAACGCAACGAATCAAAATATATTCTTCTACCTACCAACTCTATCACAACTACAATTGAAAAGAATTTATCTAAGCTTAACATGAAATTTGTTGCAAATACCGTAATTCTTCATGTATAATACGCCTTCATCTATAATACGCATCCCTAAAATTGTGTTGAAAGTGTGGGAAAATGTTTCTAGTCATGCATAATACGCACCCCTTGTTTGTTAATCAAACTCTATAAATTGTACCTCTTCACAATTTCATTACGGCCACCGTTTCTTACTCCTATTAAAAAAATGGTTTTAAACATAGAATAATATTATTCTAATTTAATTTTATGATAATTCTTATTTTATTTTACATTTGTAAGTATTGTTAGTTACATATGATTGTATTTAACATCCTTAGGGGGGTCGCAATCGTTGAATGTTTTTGTCAAATTTTCATATGTTTGTGGTGAATAGTCATTTCGCAACTGAAATCGACCTATGAAACTGCCATTTTTAAAGATTTTTGTAACTGTGCATAATACGCACCACTAATTTTGCTTATTATTTTTCTAGAAATTAAACGTGGGGAATTACGGTACTTATAAAACAATAAAAACGTAATTAATACAAAATAAAATAATAATGAGGTAAAACTTGAAGGCGGGAATTTACTTTATTACCTGTAATAATTGCCACTAGGAATACATCGGAGAAACCTCAAGGAATTTAAATAAAAGATTATATGAACACAAAAGAGATCTAAATGCATTAGTTGCTCTTCGTAAGGAGTCTGGAAATAATTTTGATTTAAAAAGTACTACTTTAATTAATAAAGAAGGCAATTTTCTATGACGAAAGTGTATAGAAGGTACTTTAATATGTTTAACATACACGGTAAATTTGCATCTAGGTCCTGACAATATTTCACCACTTTTTTCTTTTAATTCTTTCACTGCAAGCAAGTCGGGGATGCCACTAGTACGCAGGGGGTTTACAAACAATGAAAGTGAGAGAAAAGCTGAGTATAGGGAGAACTGAGGAAAGGATAAAAGATGAATGGGTTTCAAGAAAATACAAGATGGCGATTGACATTGCATTTAAATGTTTGAAGAATATATTTATCAGGGAAGGAAGTAAACTGAAGGAAGTTCCACAGGCGTGAAGTGCGAGAAAAGAAACAGTTGGAATAGAAGTAGTGGTTACATTTAACTATTTCAACAGTAAACGTGTGGGACCTAGATTCCAATCTAGTATGACGCTTAAATTCATATAGTCAGAGACACCAGGGAATAAAAGCTCGTCAGAACAGTTAACATGAAAATATTTATCGAAAAGGTAGAGGAAAGCCACGTCACGTCATTGATAAAGTGGCTGAAGTCGGGCTGCCAAGTCAGGATCAATTACATTGCAGATCCTTCTTTGGAAGGAACCATCAAGAATCCCGAGATAAGTAGCAGGAGCACCTGACCAGATATAGCAACAGTATGTAATGCATGGATGAATGGTAGATTTGTAAACGTGCAAGATGGATTCTGACGAGAAAGATTTTCTGGTACAACACTGTAACCCATTTAAACGAACGTCCTCGGGTCGTTCAGTTAGTAGCAGTCAGAAAGTTAGAGTCAGAGCTTAACCAGAGTGTTGCCTCGCAGGAGCTGACCGAGAGGTTCCTCGACATCCGACTTCGCCTATACTATCAATAATAAGTTATACTGATGAACGAAGCCAAGCCAGCACCTAAGAACTAAATCAGCTGATTTAAGATACCAACTTGCATAAAACATAGAAGTGTCACATTTCGTAGAAAACGGGCTGGGAGAAAAACACACTCCCGTATATAACAGACGGATAAAGTTAATTTGTTATTTCTTAACATACTTGAACCTCTTGGGTTTTTTCTTTTATTTACTTCTTTGCGCTTGTGCGATACCACCTTCAGTCCGGACTCAGCCTAAACTACGGCCCGACGCCTGATTGATCTCGTCTACCTAAGATCAAAATCACAACGTGGGTAGGTTAGACTTGAGATCGAAGCAGTTACTCCAGTAGCCAGACGTTGCAAGTGAGCTGGGAAAGATAGAGCTGGTATTGAACCGCTACAGCTGGTGAAGCCGTTAACATCGACGACCAGAATTCGACCCTGGACGGGCCAGTGTCTCATATTGGTATTCTGACCTGTGGATTTTAACGAGTAGCGACAACCACCGAACGACCGGGACATAGGCTGGTGGCAGCGATTAAGAGTCAACTCCAAAACGCCGGTGGAAGGATCATTACAGCTTCGCGCCGCGACTGGGAGTTGACCACGGGCCGACAGCTTAGTGTCACAATGTGCAAGATGTACTCTGACGAGAAAAAATTTCTGGCACACTGTAACCTAATATTCCTTGCAGTATACTGCAGCTATTTATTCAATGTTATCTCTCCATTTCAAGATAGTTATGAACGTGAGGTTAATTCAATATCGTGCCTGGATTCGGTATAAATTGCAAATCTTCTCCCCCTGCATAGATTTCACTTCTCCTTACGATGCTCCTTCTCATCTTTGGTTGGGTTTTCTGTTCATCCTTTGCTTCCCAGATATATCTAGACAGAGCAGTACTATTACTATATCGACCCAATTTGAACGATGCTGCATGGTTGCTGTAACTTTTAAACGTGTCCTCGGTCGAGCCAATAGAAATCATTGTAGGGAGGCCCTCCACTTAAACTTCCGCTCGGTACACAGAGGTGTCAGTCAATGTTTAATATTCAAATATTTGATAAAAATACATCCGGGCAAAAAACACGAGTTCTCCATTTTTAGGGCATGACCCGCGATCGACACTATATTGTATTGAGTACTTTTAATTTCCAACAAATAACAGAAATCGCATTCCTTGAGGGCCTCTGCTAAAACGAAGAGAAAATAATGACATAATTAAGATGTTGACATTCCACACTACTTCAAACAAAAGGTTAGGAAGGAAACCTCCTATGTTTTAAAAGACATATGTTAAAACTTAGTAGTACTGGCTGTCTATCTATGTTTTGGAACTTGTGATCTAGTAACAACTCGAATATAAGGCTTTTATAATTCAAAAGAATTGATAGTAAGTTAATTTCTCATTAAGTGCTGTTAGCGAAGTGATTTCGCCATTAATCACATTAACATCACTATTTAATTCTTTGTATAAATTGATTCTTTATGATATAAAATATAAGCTTCACACTCATTTACGACATCAGATCCGCAGCACAGTAATAATCAGAATCTTAAATTCTGTGTACTAAGTCATTTTTACTCTACTAATTGGATTATACTAAGTCCATTTCACTTTAACAGATAAATATATATAACAAAAAAAAAACAAAAAAAAACAAATCGTGGATTTAAAAATTCACACAAAATTCTCACTTGATCGACTTGAAATCTAGCGTCGCGACATCGCACGCTCCAAAACATATATTCAACTTCATTAAATAGCAGAATTACAAAAAAAAACTCTTTCGGTCTACACATATTTCGTCTTAGTGTCCGCCTATGTAAGGGAAAATTACACCCTGAAGATGACAATTTGAAATTGTTGAAAGTACTTGCCATGCCTCTTACATCTGAATAACAACTCGAATATAAGAATCTTATTATTCAAAGAATTGATACTAAGTTAATTTTTCATTAAGTTCTGTTAATTCGGATTACTAACACAAAACTAGAGAAGGTCTCATATCGAGAATATCTAACATTGAAAAACATAAGAAATAAACTAATTATTTTTAATAATATGTGGAAATCACCGCCTTATACCTGAAGACGGTCACGAGACCAGAAACCAGTGTAGTAAAATTATGGAAAATAAAGCATAATATTTAAAAAAAAAAAATTACAGCCAAAAACGTTTGCGGCACCTCTCTTCTCTTCTTTTTAATATATATATATATATATATATATATATATATATATATATATATATATATATATATATATAATGCAAGTCAAAAACAAAACAAATATATGATAGTACTAAAATTCACCAAATAAAAACAGTGTTTACACAGAAAAAGGATACAGTTATGTGGATATATAGATCCTATACTATAACAACACATTTTTTTATCTTTGTGAGGTGCTGAAAAATAAAGATCCTTTGGTCTGTGTTAGTAAGGGACTTTTTAAATCAATTCGCCCAAGCAAGACGATAATGCCACTAAGACGCAAAGGTTTACTGGGAGTGAAAGAATATGAGAAGACTTTCGGATAAGGAACCAGAACCCAAGGGATAATTTCTACTTCTGTTCAAAAGACCGGGGAGGCGTGTGAACTGGACGATAGACGAACCTATCTACTCCTATTGCGAGCGGGGGAAAATAAATTATAAATAATCAGGGAATAAATTTCAAGATTCAGTCAGAGTCGTTGGGCGTATAGAGTGGAATTAGACCTTAGAAAGAACCAGAAACGCCATCCTAAACAGGGAACAAGTTATAGACCTCTATCGAACGATCCAACTCTTCTTCCCCCTGCTATGGGTTAATTAGTAAGATGTGTATCACTATACCATTATTATCTCAAAATAAAAATTCTTAAAACCCCCAAAATATCTCTCCCTTTAAACAATCTGCAAAGGGTTGATAAGCTGTATAAAACGAAGCGAACCAACTCAAATCCTAGCAGCGAAAATAAATAAAATAAAATTAATATGTGGAGAGAAAAAGGAGATCACAGCCGTCTGTGGAATTAGGTTAAAATCATGGACATAGAACATCATTGCAAAATTCGTAAAATTAAGGAATCAGCACATATGCTAGGCTACAAGAATTTCCTGAGCCAACCAAGCATAGAAATGAATACAATATGCGAACCAGTAATAAGGAGTGCCAGAGAAAAGTAATAATAACAACGAAAATTGCAACAACAACAACAAACAAACAAAAAACATAGAATGATAACAGCAAAAATTGCAATATGAAATGGCCAAAGAGAGCGTTTGTGTATCAAGATTAATTGAAAAATTTTGGTATTAATGAAAGAGCATATTCGTCCTGGATAAGACGATAAACTACATCCGCGTCCTTGGTATGACAAAAACTACGTCCGCGTTCTGGGTAAGACGATACACTGCATCCAAAAGCAAGGCCTCTGATCAGGAGGTTTTGAGGAGCGTGGAACCATCTCTTAATTGCTGGTGTTCCCAGGTCCACTATAACCCAGGGTAGTAGCACTTGTTAGGGTCCCAGCTGCGGGCAAATAGTTAAACCTCCAAACTGGGGTTAAAACATGTAAAAATAGGTTTCAATACCAGAAATACATTTTTGTAAAAATTATTACCAGAAATACATTATTACCAGCAATACATTTTTGGGAAAAATATTGCCAGAAATGCTTTTCGAAAAAAATATTACCAGCAATAAAAATCTTGTATAAATCCATTGGGGTTGATATGCCTTAAAACAAACGAAACGAAAAGGAAGAGAATATGACATTCACTGAAAAGTAACGTCTCATTTTCGATGATGTGTCTGCAAAATGGACTATGAAATAAATAAAGGGAAAGTCAGACCAAAGAACTCCCTTCTCCCTCGGAGGAGAATTGTCCGAATGTTCGCTTACTACAGTCTAATCTACATATGTCCTTCGTTATATTCACTTATGCGCAAGGAGGCACGGTGGAGTAATGGATAAGCGGCTCGAGTTCGAATTCCAGTCAAATCCATTATATTCACTTACGTGTTAAAACCCTTAGGAAAGGTATGAATCCTCCCCCCACCACAGCCATGGATAAATAGCAGGACAGACTGGGTTCTATAGCTTTGGATGGCAACTGGTCTACTGCAGAAAGAAATGGCAACCTACAGCGGGAAAAAAATCTACCTCGTCAGTCATCTATCTTTCAATACATGATCACCTAAACGTGTATCACGTGTTAATACCCTTGGGAAAGGCATGAATCCTTTTTCTTCCCCCAACCCAAGCTATGGATAAATAGCAGGACAGACCGGGTTCTATACTTGGATGGCAATTGGTCTACCGCAGAAAGAAATCATAATCTGTCTCGATCGCATACTCCTGTATCACGCAAGGCACATAACTGACTGACAGGTAAAAACCCTTAGCAAAAACTGTGCAAGCCTCTCTTCTCCTCCAGCTACGGGTTAATTAATAAGATTTGTGTCACTAAACCATTATTTTCTAAAAAGGATATTCTTGCAATCTAAAAACATTCTCTGACTTTAAATAAACTGGAAAGGGTTGATAAGACGTAAAATCGAACCAACCAAATATGAAACAGTAATAATATTAGATAATATATCTAAGCAGTCTATATTTTCTGTCTAAAACAATGAGAACTATAACAATCATTAGAGAAAGAATGTCTCAATAATCCCATCGTCACCCAAGAAAGACTTTTTAACAATCCCAGCCTCATTAAAGAAAGACTGTAATAGTAAAATTCGTATTCCACTTCATTGAACTGTCGTATTACTGGAAAGCAGTTATTGTTTTTTTTTGTTTTTTTTTTTGAGAGGCAACCATATTGTCTTATTACCAATGTTCATGAAAAGCAGTCATGTTATTTAAAAAATGCAAACATATTTCTGCATAAGCTATTTCCTTGTGTAGCCATGTTATTTAAAGAGGCAGACCTATTGCTGCAGAAGGCTTTTTCCTACAGATCAGCCATTTTGTTTGATGTTCTTTCTAGCTAGCTGAAACGGAAAATTATGAAAGAAAGTAAAAAGAATTTGCAAAAACAAATTTGGTCATTCAGGCAAAACGAGAAATCTAGAGGATGTAATTTCTCTTCAATCCAATTTTTTCTACTTCTTTCCATATTTCTTTCGAAGGATACACTCCAAAAATTACAGACGATATTTTCTTCTTTTACATGCCATGTCCAATCCAGGACATAGGCGATCATAGCCCTCCACATTTTCATGTGCCTTTTTTTAAAGCAATTCACCACAAGTAAGACGAGTGTGCCACTAGCATGCGAGGGTTACCGAGGATTGAGAACAAGAGTAAAGAAGCGTGTTTGAGGAAAGGCTACAGAGAAGGACGGGGAACAAGATCAGGGAGTCAGATGTCGATTGACATTACACTTGAATATTATAATTATCGGGGAAGCAAGTAAGAGGAAGGGAGTTCCACAGACGGGAGGTGCAAGAGAAGAAGCTTTTTGAGTAGAAGAGACGGTTACATTTAACCGTTTTGTCAGTGAAAGGGTGCGACCGATATGCCAGCCCAGTAGCAGGTTTAAATTTATGTAGTCCGGGAACTAGCGAAAGTAGCTCGTCGGAACAGTTGCCGTGAAAATACTTGTAGAAGAGACAGAGGGAGGCCACAGCACGTCTGTGGGATAGTGATTGTAGACTAGATGCCAAATCAGGACCATATTCGTCTCTGGATTTTGTCAAGGACCTCAAGACGTACAGCGGGAGCACCAGACGATATATGATAGCAATATTCCAATCAAGGACAGATGATTGATTTATAGATTTGAAGGATAGACGTAGATGAGAAAAACTTTCTGGCACGACACAGAGAAACATCTTTCCTTGCCGTAGATGAAGGTATTGATTCAATGTATTTATTCGACCTCATGTCAGTGGACAGCGTGGTAGCTCTTAATTACTTTTGTCTCTTTGGTATTTCTCCCAAACCCTATTCTGCCATGTATTTGCTCAAGCTCATCAGATATGTTACGCGCTGCTTTCTCCTGTCCCTCTTTTCCTCTATGCGTCTTGTGAGTACCAAAATTTCCAAGCCCTCCGTCCCCATTACGGATCTCATAAATTATTCTTGAGCACGTGTTTCCTTTTTTGTTTCCCTTCTCTCCAAATCCTCGTCGTTACTCACATCTTCGGTCCATGGTATCCTCAGCATCCTTCTGCAGAACCACATTTTTGTTGCATCGTGTCTCTTCTTCATCTTACAGAATATTGTCCAGCATTCACTGCCATGTGACACTGGGGCCGCCGGAGATTTATAAAACACAAAATGGGAAGGAAAGAATGAAGGAATAAGAAAGAGCCTGCTAACTTGGATGGTGAGTATTGTAACTGCACGAAAATGGTTTGAAAAGTTCGAAGAAAATTAAAAACGAAATGCGTTGAAAAATCATGTTCTAACATAATTCCAAGTGGAATCGAACGCAAAATTTAACTAGACGGAATTTGGTAAGATTAAACAAAACCGTGACTACCACTTCCCACCGATAAGAAAGAGGCCATTAAACTTTACCGAAGATGTGAGATAGAATACAAACATGTCGATAAAGAGACCAGTTTGGTCACCGAAATAAATAACATTGACGATTTCTCTGGACAAAAAAAAAAGGGGCTAGAAAAATCATCTGTTTTGAATAAGCCAGCCAGAAGAGAAGAATCCCCACAGAGATAGAGGCCGACTGGACGTGTGTGTCGTTATAATTTCTGTGACATTCGTCCAGAGAAATGATCTATCCATTCATTACAGTCGGATTATTTGGGGACAAGTGACAAGAAAAAAAACGTAATTACTATTTTGAAGTGATCATGGACAAAAAGGCTGGGTGGTTTGTTCGATCGTAAAAAAATGCATAGACAGAGAAAATATAAACTTTTATTTTAATGAGATTGGAAATGTTTTTTCTTTCTTTTTCCAGTTCTTCAGTGGTCTGGTCGATCGAGAGATCCCAGCATGGGGCAAACTGATAGAAAAAGATTAATGAGTGAAAACTCCTTTTTGTTTTCACTGCTCCATATGGAAGTTGGATTTGTCATTCCAGCCGAGGAAGCCGACTGAGGTTGGCTGATGAGAAAGTGGAAGAGCGAGAAATTACCATCGCCTGTAAATAGTCATGGTGCGAGGTAAGGTGTAAGAGAAAGTTGGATTTAAGGGGTGGCTTCATACCTCTGAGCACTCTCAACAGGGGGAATGAACAACACCAAATTTGGGAAAACACTTGATTAAATGTATTTTTATATATGGAAACTTGGAAAAGGTTGATGCTTAGGGTAGAAGACAACCGAAGTCATCGCCACCCCTGCCAGACGCGCGACTCCATATAAGCTGGAGATTTTGGACAGAACACGATAGAGAGAGAGAGAGAGAGACGGAGAGTTCCCACACTACTGCTACTGGAATCCCCATTTTTGGCTGCGAACTCCAAACCAAGACCTTGTGCCGACCTTGAAAACCAAAACTTAGAAATATATATGCACTAATACCCTTCAGAAAGGTATGAATCCACCTGTTTCCCTGCCCACAGTTATGAGTTTAAGTAGTAGAACTTGTATCAGTAAATATTTATTAGCCCCACCCCCAATTCATAAAATCTAGAAAAAATCCTCTATAAATAGCCTGGAATCAATCAGTCGATATTAAACATTTTTCTTACTTATTTTTTTAATACTTACGTCTTGATCTTGAAATTAATTTTCATAACATTCAAGCCTGTCGAAGCTTTCTAATCTGTCAGCCGTACGAGGGGGTGCTTAAAAACTGAATAAAAGGATAGAATATCATATATTCCTTTTGTAGTGTCGGTGGTGGTGACAATGGCGTGTGACCAGTAGGTGAATAAAATGTAATGTTAAGTAATTACGGATACAAGTTTCGTGTTAGCGTTTTGCCGGCATACTTACTTCATTAAAATCTCATTGAGTCGTGAAGGCTGCTGGAGAAGCGAATCCCGGATTATTGGAGGTCGATGTGTAATTGGGATATAAAGTAAAAGTTTAAAATAGTCAGCAATATCTGAAGTTAAAACTAGCCGATAAATCTTGCTCGAACTATTTAAAGGTGATTATCCTATAAAGCTACACAATTAGTGCAAGCTATCAACTCAGATTAATGTCAACATATGAAATCTGAAAAAGAAAAACAAAACAAATTAAGGTCGTAAGACTACCACATGTCTACGGCTATAGTAGCGTTGGTGTGACTAGGACAAAACGGCCTGGCGAAGCCTATACCTCTTCAGGTTTTAGTTCTGTCGGTTGAGGAAGACCTTTGACCTCACTTCCGCTGCATCAGAGAGTGAATGATAATCGGAATCGGTAATAGCATAAACAGGAAATGGCTAAAATAAACAGGAGACTTGAATAAATAAGGCACAAAGGATGTCCTGAGCGGAAGGAAATGCTTGCTTACGTGGGCGCATATTGGGAGAGGCGTGGCCACACGATGTTTCGTCGGCACATGAGCGAAAGAGGCATGGCCACAAAAAGTTGCATATAGGTTACATCCTGGAAGAAGGCGTATCCACGTGAAGTTGCATGGGTGTCCAAATGTTATAAAAACGGTCCAACTCTTGGCCTGCGAGAGAGGCTGGCTAGAGATTTTGCTTTCGTCACTTCCTGTGATTCTTGCTCATTCAACCCAATTGCCGCAACTCGAACAATAAAGCTATTTTATATATTTTTATATATTAGTGTTCGTCGCCTTATTTAAGTCTAACAGCAATATAAAACACTCCGACTGGTGTTTTTTTTTAATCATTTCACCCCAAGCAAGAAAATAAATCCACTAAGATGCAACAAAATAATAAGTATGAAAGAATAAGAGAAAAAAGAAAAATATTAAGAGAGAAGAGAAAAAAACGAATAGAAATGAAGAAGACAGAAGATAACGATTGAAACTTCATTTAAATTTTTGAAGATCAAAGGCAATAAAGCCACTAGGGCGCAAGAGCTCACTGAGTGTTAGAGAATATGAGAAAAACTACTATTAAGGAAAGAAGACAATCAAAGAACAAGAATTAAGAAGACAGAATATAGCAATTGACATTGCATTTAAATTTTTGAAGATCAAAGGCAATAAAGTCACTAGGACGCAAGAGGTTACTGAGTGTTAAAGAATATGAGAAAAACTACTATTAAGGAAAAAAGACAATAAAAGAACAAGAATTAAGAAGACAGACGATAACGATTGACATTGCATTTAAATTTTTGAAGATCAAAGGCAATAAAGCCACTAAGACGCAAAAGGTTACTGAGTGTTAGAGAATATGAAAAAAAACTACTATGAAGGAAAGAAGACAATAAGAGAACAAGAATTAAGAAAACAGAAGATAACGATTGACATTGCATTTAAATTTTTGAAGATCAAAGGCAATAAAGTCACTAGGGTTGAAGAGTTTACTGAGTGTTAGAGAATATGAGAAAAACTACTATCAAGGAAAGAAGACAATAAAAGAACAAGAATTAAGAAGACAGAAGATAACGATTGACATTTTAATTTTTTCTAAATCAAGATTGACCTGAAAGCAAGAAGCCCGAAGAGAATTCTACCAGTGCGAAGTGCGAGAGAAATATCTATTAAGATAGATACTACGGTTACATCTAGCGATTTCAATTGTAAAATGATAAGACCTACCTGCCAATCTAGTACCGCGTTTAAATTGATAAAGTGGAGGTAGCAATGAGGAAAGCTCGTGAGAGCAATTACCATTAAAATGTTTATAGAAAAAGCACATAGAATTTATGTTACGATTGTGGCAAAGTGACTGAAACGGAGATGCCAGATCAGGACCGATAACATTGCAGATTCTTCTTTGGATTTAATCAAAAATCTCTAAATGCATAGAAGAAGCAGCAGACCAGCAATATTAAGTGCATGGACAAAGGGTAGACTTAGAAATGCGTAAGACATATTCTGAAGAGAAAAAATGTCCCGTACGACACAGCGGAAAAACTTTCCGATACTAAAACGTTTCTGAAAGCAAGGTAGTCCGGTCAGCCCTACTATTTAACCCATAGGTTGGGAGGATAAGAGATGATTTTTTATCTTTCCCTAGAGCATCTGCGCATAAATGAATTTAACGAAATCATCTGCAATTTGAACTTTCAAGCTCAAGGAATCAGAAGTTGTCGATTGACACTACACTTGAATATTTGAAGATTATAGTTATGAGGGAAGCAAACAAGTGTAAGGGAGTTCCTCGGATGAGAAGTGCGAAAGAAGAAGCTGTTGGAGTAGAAGGTGAAAATATTAATTTTTGCTCTCTACTTTTCTTTTATTG
>OZ010599.1:98733909-98756409 GCA_963932145.1 Acanthosepion lycidas
GCATAAATATTATAAATTAACTGATTTAAAATATTTTTTTCGCTACACAGTAATAACCATGTTTCAAAAATGGAAGCTAAAAACTTTAAATTTAATTACATAATTAAATTAAAAGCATAATTCCGTTTCAAGCGAATATTGGAATAACTTATTTTTAAATTTACTAAGTTTTAAACGCACATAATTTCCTGTTTCCAAGGAAACAGAGAAATCCAATCATTCAGACACGGGCGGAAGTGTGTTCATTTTTATTAAATATTGTTGTATCAATTATGAGTTGCATTCGTAAAAGAGGGAGGATAGGGGTTTATTTTTCAACGAATTCTGACATCCGTTAAATGCATGTCGTCTGTTTGTTTTTTTTTTATTAACGGCAAAATGTTTTTCGGCATTTTTTCTCGTATACTCAAAGATTTTTTTTTATGTGTGTTTGTGTTAAGTTGAAGCCATAAAACTGCGTACAAAATATTTAGATTCCGGCATTAAATAACCCATAGAGGTGTTGATATGCCGCTAAAAAAAGAAACACAACCACTACCTAAATATTTGTATCTTCTTGTTGATAGTCATTTTTTACTTTTTGCTTCCCTGACTATATCGTCATAGATTTACTGTAGGTTTTATGTGTCTGTCATCAACACGGTATCAATTGCGTGTGTTGTCAAGTTTTCTCTCCGATCCGACCGATAATAAATCCTGATAGAACTACTACTTCCCTCTTTTGTTAATGATACTTTTACTGGAAAAACTTCATTGAGCAAGCTTTGCTTATCTTGTGAATCGTCATGAATCGTCATAATGTATTCATTCTGATCTTCACTTAGAACTCCACATTAGTTACCTTGTACCAGACTGGCCTAAGCTTGGTAAGTAGTCATAATGAGTAAAATTGCACTGTTCTTCATGTGATATATGATACACAGTGCCATAGATAATACGTGATATGTCATGGGATTAAATATTGATTTGGAAATAGTGTTCAGCTGTTCTAATCAATAACATTTTTCAATGTTTCGACGAAGCGTTTAACCTTGATCTCTCCCTCTTTATCTCTCCCCCCCTCTCTCTCTCTCCAAACACACACACACATAAAAACACACATAGATACACACATTCCTAACCATTCGCTTTCTTGTTCTCTCTCTTTCTTTGTCCATCTCTCGATATCTCTTCCTCTCTCTCTCTCTCTCACTCGCATTCCCAATCATTCTCTTTCTTGTTCTCTCTCTCTCTCTCTTTCTCTCTTTCCCTCGCACACATTCGCATTTCAACCATTCTGTTTCTCCCCCCCCACTCTCTCTTTCTTTCTCACACACGTACACACACATTCGAATTCGCAACTATTCTCTCTCTCTCACACACACTCGCATTCCCAGTAATTGTCTTTCTTCTCCTCTCTCTCTATATATCTTTCTTTCTCTCTCTCCCTCTCGCTCTTTCTCTCTTTCTCTCTCTCTCTCTCTCTCTCTCACACACACACTCACATTCCCAACAATTTTCTTTCTCTCTCATCCTGTCTCTCTCACACATACACGAATTCTCAATCATTCTCTTTCCTGTGTTCTCTCTCTATATCTTTCACTATCTTTCTTCCTCTCTCTCTCTCTGTCTTTCTCTTTGTCATATACACTCGCATTCCCAATCATTCTCTCTCTTTTTCTCTGTTTCTCTCTGTTTCTTTCTTTCTCTTTTTCTCTCTTTTTCTTTCCTTTTCTCCACTCCCACCCTTATACAAGAAAGTATGCCTTTCCTCATTCCCCCTTACTTACACATATATACACAAACTTAATTGTTCTTGATATTATTTTCTCTTTCTCTCTCTATTGTTCTCTCGACATACTTATCTCTCTCTCTTTCTCTCTCTCTCTCTCTCACACACACACATACACATAACCAGCCAGGATCTTTCCTAGTCCTTCTCTCTCTCCAACACATATATACATATAACTATGCTATTTTTTTCTGCTCACAGATGTACGGGTGGTAGATAGCGGTTCGGAATGACAAGTCGGAAGGAGTCGAGTTCGAATTCCAGTCAAGTTTCTTGCATACAGTTATGCGCAAATGTCCTTGGAAAAGATATGAACCAATATCTACCCCCCCGGCTATGGGTTAAATAGTCGGACTTATATCGGGAGA
The DNA here is from genome assembly GCA_963932145.1 of Acanthosepion lycidas. Taxonomy (NCBI): domain Eukaryota; kingdom Metazoa; phylum Mollusca; class Cephalopoda; order Sepiida; family Sepiidae; genus Acanthosepion; species Acanthosepion lycidas. Next base: position 98,736,049 of record OZ010599.1, read on the forward strand.
AATCATTGTTAATGCAATGTTCATTCGCAATAAAAAGATAATTATTCTTTCAACCCAACTAAGATCCGATTTTAAATAAGCCACAAGGGCCTAATAAACCGTAAAAATCAATTCGGTCTCTCTTATACACACACACACATATGCCTATGCACTTTCTTTTCTTTCTCTCTCTTCCAGACAAAGTTTTAGCTTTCATAAGCCACAAAGGTTGACAAACCGTAACAATCAATTCGCTGTCTCTTACACACACACACACACACACATTCCTATACTCTTTTTATATCTGTATATCTCTCTCTTATACACACATATGCCTACACTTTTTTCTCTCCCCCCCACTCTCTCTCTGTCTATCAAACGCATAGCCATCTCCCTCTTTTTCTCTCTTTCACACACAAATACCCAACCTTGTTCTCTTTCTTTCTTTCATACGAATTCGTGCCTCTATATTTTTTTTGGGGGGGAGGTCTCTCTCTCTCTTTCTCTTTCTCTTTCTCTCTCTTGTCCTCTCACTCTAGCAGACATAAAAAGCATTCTTTCTCCCTCCCTCCCTCCCTCCCTCGCTCTAACTCACATACATTTTTCCGATTCATTTTTCCTTTCTCTCTCTCGTACGCACACACGCACACACGCACACATACAAGTCCCCAGCTTTGCTATTTCATCTTCTCTTTCACATTGTCTTTAACCAACTCTCTCTCTCTCTCTCTTTCTCTCTTTCTCTCTCTCTCTTTCTCTCTCTCTATCTCTCTTTCTCTCTCTCTCTTTCTCTCTCTCTATCTCTCTTTCTCTCTCTCTCTCTCATTCAAGTACAGGCTTTCGTGATTTTCCCTGCAGTTGTAAAATTCTAAACGGTTATTTTTCCACTTATATAAATATTTACATCTTGGGAACTAAAAATATAGCCGCAGATTAAGAAATATTGCAGATGAGGGCCTATTCAATTGATAATGGCTATTTAAGTTGTGTATGTGATTGCCGAAACAGAAGGAAATATATAGGGAAAATCAGTGCGCTTAAAATATCAATGATTCAGTTAACGCTTTGTTCCTCTATTATACGTCTTCGATTAACTATTTCCTTTTTATCGCACATGTCCTCCAGAAACCGTTTTGAAAATAAATCTTCATTGCTAGGAAGTCGGTCATCAGATGGGAATTTGTGAGCGTATGTTTTCAGGCTTCTGGTTTGGGTTGAAACAACACTTCTAATGAAAACTTTTTTTTTCCTCTATGATTTCACTTGCAGCAAGTAGCTTATTATAAGTCTGCTTTTCCCTCCCTTGTCTCCTTAGTTAGCACGACCATTACGCCCTGCCAATATTACCTATATAAAGGGTGTTTCATTAAGACGGATCAAAGTCAGCGTTAAATGTTATAGTTGAAAATTTATTTATTTCTCTATTGGATCATGTTATTTAAGTCACGGAAATTATGTGTGAAAAATAATATCACCCAAATATACGCCAAATCTGAGAGAAAAAGAAAAAAAAACATTAGATGCTTAAACTTAATTCACATTAAAATAGTTATTGAAACACCCTTTATATACAACAGAGGATATATGTGTGTGTGTCTGTCTGTGTGATACCTTTTCACTCGAGATTGATCCAACCGATTTTGACCAAACTTGGCATATACATTGTACAATGTAAGAGATAGGTTCTTAGCGTAAAAAATCGATAACTTTAATAAATCAATAATCGATAAAGCCGATGGAAAATCGATAAATTCAACTTTTTTCCTCTGATTTGGTTCAAACTGGATATGTAGGTTACTTTCATCATGACGACCTCACGGATACCTAATTTTTATTCCTACGCCACTGTGTTTAGCAAAAAAAAGCGAAAAACAAAAAATTAGTTTACAACACAAATCAATTTCAGCACAAATTTTAAACTAAAAACTCCCTCATTTTTCAAGCAATCTAATACAAACTTCACTCATTTGTAGCCATAAATAAGTTGGTTGCTTAACAGTCATTTGACTTGATAACTGATGTCCGTATATAGTGAAAAATGACGATTTTTACTGGTTTCTTTCTTCTTTCAAACAATTTTCATCAAACTTACCAATTGCTTTATAAATGTATCCTCTTTTACATCCCTGGTAGCATACTTTCAAAAACTCCAAAATAATTGTGGTCTGAAGTGGGTCTTCATGTTGCCTGTTTTACCCCTTCATGTCCTCGGCTAACTTCAATTGAATAAATACAGACTACCCCTGTTATATCAATAACTGCATTAATTCAAAATGTTTTTTAATGAAAGTACTTTAAAGTAATTGAAGAAGATAGACTCTGTTACATGTAAACATGATGTTGTTTTTGCTCTATTTTAATTAAACTTTTTTTTTTCTGATCGACCAGCTGGGTATGGTTGCTATTTATAAATAATAGACTATTGGTTTTGATCACGTGAAAAGACATATCAGGAAGCCTTCTTAGTTTCAGTGAGAAAATGAATGAAAAAAAGAGAGTTTAACGGCTCCTGTCAATACCTCATGAATAAGGGCCAATACACTTTTGATCTAAAAGATTTCCTGGCTTTAAATAACCTGCGATAATCTGATGAGCCGTAAAAACCAGATCAATGACTCAGCTTCTAAAATGGTGTTTATAAGATGATGCTTTACGTAAACTGATTTATTTTTATCCTTTAGAAAGAGTAAATATTGATTTCTTTTATTTTTCTCATTTATGTGCCGTTAGGACGTTGGCGATCATGGTCCTTCACATCTTCCTCTCCCTTGTATCTCTTAATAAGTTTTGTCTTTTTTGTTATTTCTCCAAAACCCTGTTCTACCATCCATTTACTCAAACCTATTAAGCATATTACGCGTTGCTTTTCCCCGTCCCACTTCCCCACTATCCGTCCTGTGAGTATCAGATTTTCCAAGCCCTTCTTCCTCATTACGCGTCCCAGAAATTTCAGCTGCTTCTTATTGATGTTAAGCATAAGTTTCCTTTTTATTTTCATTCTCTCCAAAACCTTTCTCACATTTTCGGTCCGTGGTATCTTCAGCATCCTTCTGTAGAACCACATTTCTGTTGCTTTGAGTCTCTTCTTCATCTTTGAGGAGATTGTCCAGCATCCGCTACTATACAGGAGGAGGGATATCACGTAACTGTTCTAGTCTCTCAATACTCTACTTAGATTTTAGAATGCGTCTTTGGGCATCTGAATATATCTTCGGATGCCAGTATCGCACTTACCCTCCTCTATTAGAACACTTCGTAGATATTTAAATGTCTGTACCTGCTTGATTTTAGTGTTTAGTCATTGATCATTTTCGTTTTCACGGTTTATCAACCTTTTCACAGGTTGTTGATAGAGAATGAGCGTTGTGGTGTAATGGAAAATCAGAGAGACAAGTTCAATTTCCAGTCAGGTTTATTACATTCACTTATACGCAAATACCGGTGGAAAAGGCATGAATCCATCTCTGCCTCTCACCCACCAGCTACGAGCTGAATAGATGAACTGACAGTGTCCTATGGCCCTGTTTGGCAACCAATCTACCGTAGAAAGAAATGGCAACCTACTCTGAGAATATTTTCTGCCTCGTCAGTCATGAATAGAAAGTGAAAAATCGTGTTTTGCATGTGCCACCGCATCTTTGTCGATGAAAAAACAGAATAGCATGTTGAAAAAAGGCCCCAAACAATAAAAACAAAGTTGTATCTCTCCAGTCCTTGTTCTGCTATCCATTTACACAAGCAATCATGGCTCTCCCCAACTTCCTATCATTTGCAGATCTCCATAAGGTTTGTCTTTCATTATCTACCTGAGTCCTTGTTCTGCTATCCATTTACACAAGCAATCATGGCTCTCCCCAACTTCCTATCATTTGCAGATCTCCGTAAGTTTTGACTTTCATTATCTATCCCAGTCCTTGTTCTGCTATCGATTTACACAATCAATCATGGCTCTCCTCAACTTCCTAGTATTTGTAGATTTTAGTAAGGTTTATCTTTTTATTATATATCCCAATCTTTGTTCTGCCATCTATTTATACAAACAATCATGGCTCTCCCCAACTTCCTAGCATTTGTAGATCTCCCTAAGGTTTGACTTTCATTATCTATCCCAGTCTATATTCTGCCATCCATTTGCACAAGCAATCATTTGTAGATTTTAGTAAGGTTTGTTTTTTCGCTATCTATCCAAGTCTCTGATACCCCATCCATTTATATAAACAATCATGTCTTTCCCCAACTTCCTGTCCTTTGTAGATTTCGTTTCAACTCTTCGATTTACGGCGATATGCAGCGTTATAGATTTTAAAATTCAAAATGTTTTGAACTTACAGAAATAAACAAACACATTCACAGACAATTTAACCCCCTGAAGATGGCTTCAGATGAGACCGAAAGTACTTGAGAAAATAAAAACTATTTGAAAGAAGATTTTGGTATTTTTCTTAATCAATTTTCTCAGGCTATTAATATTAGGTTGGTGCAAAAATAAGGTCGTTTTTTGACGTATTTTTTAACGTCAAAAAACGACATTATTACGTCATTATTTTTGCACCAACCTAATAAATGAGATCAAAATCAAAACAATCAACATATGTCTAAATTATTCCACTAAAGCTGTCTGAATATATACGGTGGAGTAGGGGATAGCGACTAGGATTGAGGAATTGGAGAGCCAAGTTCGAATTCCAGTTAAATAACCTTAGGGAATGGTATGAATCCTTTTCTTCTCCCCTCAACTATGGGTAAAATAGGATCACAGACTGGGTATCTATATACACAGTACTTAGTGGAAAGCGCTCAATATCAGTGATAGAGTTAACATAATAAGAATTGATGAAGTTGAGTTTCACGCTTTTGCAGTCATCAGACAAACTTGTTTATTTTTTAAAATTGGATCTGTTTATGTTTGCTTGACTATGTTTGGTGGCGGGAGGGTGATATGCTTCTGTGTTTGTTTGGGGTGACACTATCATACGCATAGACACATACATATAGGTGTATGTATTTTAGTTCACACCAACACATCCATAAAAGCAATTCGAGGGTAGGCAGACATACAAATCCGTGTGTTCCGACATACATACATACGCAAATGTAATTCTATTTCGGTATCGGGTCCTTCGTTTTTTATTTGTAGCGATGCTCATTTCAACAGGGAGCGAGTAAGAGGTGTTCATGACGCTTTTCAGATCTACCGTATGGGCCGTGAGAGAAACTTTCACTTCCACACACACATACGTGAAGACGCGCACATACACTATTATTGGTCTGGGCCTTTTCAGCAGTCCTTTGGTAAAGCTGGGTTACAAATAGTACGAATAAACGCTAAAGGCATAAAATATAAAGTAATCGGATGGCTCAATGCCAAACTCAAAAGAGCCCATATATATATATATATATATATAATCAAATAAATAATTAAAAAATATACATATAAGCTGGTTGTTAGTTTGATTATTTTCAAGATTAATTTTATATTTGTACGATTATAAAATTATGTGAACCAACTAAAATCCAGAGACAGATATGCAATATGATAGGCCCTAATCTGGCATCTCGTCTACAGTCAATTTCTTACAGACGTGCTGTTGCTTGCCTCTGTCTTTTCTACAAATATTTTCACGGCAACTGCTCCGACGAGCAGATGGAAGCAAATGGTTTCTAAAGGTACTACGAGCGGATAAGCAAAGCAAGAAAAGATGAAAATCATTCAAAATTATACTTTTTAGATGCATTTATGAGAAGAAGAAAATGAAGTAAAATAACTGTTAAGAAAAAGAAAAATATTATCAATGAGAAAGAGTGTATATGAGAAAAAAAGGAAGAAAGAAAAGATAAAAGAAAAAAAAGAGTATATGAAAAAGAAAACAGAAAGAAAAACAGTGTATAAGAAAGAAGAAAAGAGAAAAAGTAAGCAGAAAAACGAAGAAAAGAGAAAAAAGAAAAATAAACTATGAGAGAAAAAGATGTGAAGAAAAATAAAGGAAAAAAAGAAATAAATTAAGAATAAAACTACCAAAAATGGCAAAAATGTCAAAGACAATGTATGAGAAAAAGAAAACGAAGAAGGAAAGAAAAAAGGGAAGGGGAACAGAAAGAAAAACCTAAAAGAAATATATGAAAAAAAAAAGAAAGAAAGAAAAACGAAATATAAGTAAAGAAAAGATAAACAAAAGAAAAAAGAAAAAGCAAAGAAAAATCTAAAAGAAACTACATGAGAAAAAGAAAAGGAAAAAGAAAAGGAAAAGGAAAAAGAAAAGGAAAAGGAAAAAGAAAAGGAAAAAGAAAAGGAAAAGGAAAAGAAAAGGAAAAAGAAAAGGAAAAAGAAAAAGAAAAGGAAAAAGAAAAGGAAAAGAAAAGGAAAAAGAAAAGGAAAAAGAAAAAGAAAAGGAAAAAGAAAAAGAAAAAGAAAAAGAAAAGAAAAGCAAAGAAAAATGAAAAAGAAAATCTAAATCAAACTATACGGGAAAAAGAAAAGAACATGGAAAAAGAAAAGGAAAAAGAAAAAGAAAAAGAAAAAGAAAAGGAAAAAGAAAAAGAAAAGAAAAAATCTAAAAGAAACTACATGAGAAAAAAGGAAAGAAAAAGAAACTAAAATTGTTTTCGTCTTTTGTGTACATTAGGGTCTACATCTTTAAAAATTCTTTTTATTTCATGTCACTCGTCACGGAAATTGTAGATATGGGGATCTAATTAGGACTTTATAGAGAATTTGTAGCATTATGATGACTAAGAAAAATGATGTTTTTAGTAAATAGAATACTATCAAACGATTGTGCTATTTTTTTTATTCTGCTTGATTCTTTTGTGATTTACAGCTTATCAACTCTGTGTAGGTTATTCAAAACGGAAACAAAATATTCTAGTACGAATCTTTATTTTTCAAGTGAATATTACATTAACATTTTTTCGGGATTAACAATGTTTTTCCAGATACAAGTCCTACTATTTAACTATAAAATATAATGCATATGAAGACATCAATAATTCCAGTTGTAGATGGAGCCCTCAGTTTGATTGGAAAAGGTTCCGACAGACTACGTGAATTTATCCCTGGTAGACCATGCCTTAAAGGAACACATTCTACTCATTCTACTCACAAGTATAGATCCCACTTTACAAAGGACTTTATCTTTATAAAATATGTGTCGTCGTAGGTTGCTTTTTTGTTGCAAAAATACTCAGTGAAAATGTCATGAAGCCATTTCCGACTTTAGGGTCTCTGAGACCCGGAAAGAAAAGAGTATACAGCAGACATATAAAGAAATAATAATAATAATAATAATAATAATAATAATAATGATAATAATTGACACTAACTGAATCTAAAACCCGGCATGACAGAATGGGCCAATGTTTGAACAGGAAAATCTGCAACTTCTACGGAAAGGAAACTGAAAGAAATTGGTATTAACACCACCCAGACCCGGTTACGGAGATAGGACCGGTAACAATTTTATGGGTCTACACAATACACACAGACAGAACAGTCAAAGCTAACCGCCCAAACATTCGTATTAGAGGCCGCAAACAAACAAAAAATTTTCTCCTCATTGATATGACAGTCCCTGCAGACTGTAATGGATTTTTGAAAATATTCAAAAAATCTATCAAAATACAAGGACCTTGAAATCGAAATCTCAAAAATCGAGCACACGAGAACATCAACAATTCCAGTTGCAGATGGAGCACTCGGATTGATTGGAAAAGATTTCAATAGACTCATTGAAGGGACTTCTGGTAGCCTATGCCACAAAAAAATACAAAAATTGTTCTCACAACTATAGCCCACATCTTACGAAGGGCTTTATCTATGTAAAATATGTGAGATTTTTTTTTTTTTTTTAATTTCTCAGTGGAAAATATCAGGAAGTCATTTCCGACCATAGATCTCTGGTCAGGACCTAGAAAGGAAAGAAATCAAAGGAATAATAATAATAATAATAATAATAATAATAATAATAATAATAATAATAATGTCCATTTTTTTTTTTGTTTTATGTCTATATACTGAAATCTAATTATCCCACTTGGAGGTGTTTCTCGGACTTTTACTAAGTTAAAACTTAGTATTATCTACCCAACTGAATACCATACACTGTTATGAACTTTTAACTTCGATATATTAATAAACCCACTATCTCAAATCTGGTCTTGCTCTTGGACCTTCTTCAAGTCTCGTCCTAAAGCTGGTAATCTGAACAAAATTACCCCTTGGCGGTCAAGGTTAAAACGCATCTCTACCAATTTCAATGAATACGAATAATATCTCATACTGGATCGGCCGTCAACCGGGACAACAAGGGCCGCGTCCCTCAGAGAGGAACCAGTCTGAGGTCGAAAAGTCTGTCACTGGAACAAACTCTTCCACACACGAAGAGACACTAGGTCACCAAACCCGGATTATCGCCAACCTTGGACCAAGTGTCTCAATGCCAAATCGACTAGTAAAAATGAAACGAACGAAATGGAGCCGCGAAGAGTATCGACAAGTTATGACATCCTTTTTCACTGCACTCGAAAACCCAGCAAAGAACACCACCAATCAAACATACCAAATATGGAGAAATATGGTGGGAAATGATATAAGACCTAACCTCAATCCAAACATGCTTGCCAATGTCCGCAGAGATATCATGCGAAACAACAGACTCTCAAAGGCAGAAATAGATAAGATAAAATTAGATATAAGACAAAATACTATGACCCATCACTCAAACTCTGTTGAGACGAATGTTGAAATAAAGAATGCGACAGAGGATGAGGTGGACGCTAAAGCGAATGAAATACGAAATCATCTCCCAGGAAATGAAACCGAAGATTCTACCTTAGACATAACCTCTAGTTCTCCAGAAATTGTCACTGAAGATGACTCCAGGTACATTAATTTAGAATTCCTTGAAAACCACGAAGCTGAAATCACCGAAGCGAAAAATGACGTCATCCAAGTACTCAGCAGAGTAACTTTCATACAATTGTCAGACAGAGACCAGCTCCCGAAAATCCATATGACAAATCCCAACAAGCACATCGTGAAAATATACAATGCTGCCCTGGAAACACTGTTAACAGATAAACCACCGGGAAACAACAGAAGTTAACAACGTCATATACGCAACAGCTCTAGCAGCGACTCGGAAGCTTGGTGTCAAGACAATAAATAAAATTAACAGACACAGCGAACCAGCTTGGAAAACCAAACTGATACGAGAAATAAAACAAATCAGATGTGAGCTGTCTATATTAGATGAGCTCACCAGAAACCCTAATATTTCCACACGTAAATCCAAAAAGATCAAACGGAAATATAGCATTAAATCCCTAATTGATATTCCATCGATCAAGGAAATGCTGAAACAGAAACTTCAGCTAAAAGCACAAAGAACAAGACGATACGAGAAACGTTGTAGATTCTATCGCCAAAATAAAATATTCCGAACAGATCTTAAGAAATTTTACAGGGAAATTGGAAAAACGCCTATACATGTCGAAACGCCACCATCGATTGATAATGTACAGACATTTTGGGAAAATATTTGGAGCAACCCAAAGGAATGTAACCCAAATGCAGAATGGATACGGCGTGAAGAAGAACGACTGCTGGATACACCTCTGCAGATGATGTTAGGCAAGCACTAACGAAATCCCAAAAATGGAAATCCCCAGGAAATGACAAGTTGCCCAATTTCTGGCTGTATCATCTCTCATCTACCCATGGCATACTTGCAAAAACATTATCAACGCTTGTAAATAATCCCAATAAAATCCCGGAATGGGTTACTGAAGGTATTACATACCTCATACCAAAAACAACTGAAACAGACGACCCGAAAAATTATAGACCGATAACATGTCTTTCCACAACGTATAAGTTGATCACGTCTGTACTGACGAACCGTACTTACTCCTTCTTCGAAACAAACAGCATTCTCCCGCTGGAACAGATGGGATGCAGTAGAGGTTCATATGGCTGCAAAGATCAACTTCTGATAAATAAAATGATCCTGGAAAATTGCAGGAGACGACGCAGAAATCTCAGTGCAGCGTGGATTGATTATCGTAAAGCCTTTGATAGTGTTCCACATTCTTGGATCCTTAAGGCTTTGGAAATGTACAAAGTCTCCCCTGTGGTATTAAACTTTCTTAAGCACAGCATGGGGATGTGGAACACAAAACTATACCTTAGGCACACCGGGGGCACTGCCATATCCAACCGTCTGAATATCCGACGTGGAATCTTTCAAGGAGACTCTCTGTCACCCCTTCTGTTTTGTTTATCCTTAACCCCTCTTACACATGAACTGAACAACAGTAGCTATGGTTACAAAATAAATGAGAAAATTTTCAATCACCTACTATACATGGATGATCTCAAACTCTTTGCCAAAGACGACAATGAGTTGAAAGGCCTCCTCAATATTGTAAAATACTTTAGTGACGACATAGGTATGGACTTCGGATTAGATAAATGTGCAAAAGTAACATTCAAGAAAGGTAGAATTACAGAAACACCCTCAATAGATTTAGATTTTGTCACAAAGATTAGGGAATTGGAGCATGAAGAAGCTTATAAGTACCTAGGAATTAGCGAAGGAGATGGCATACAACACCCCCAAATGAAAGAAAAAATAAGAAAAGAGTACTACAGGCGTGTACGTCTGATACTAAATACTGAACTAAACTCAAAAAATAGAATATCAGCTATAAACACATTGGCTGTCCCAGTGGTGCATTACAGCTTTAATGTCCTTAACTGGACCATAGCTGAAATTAAGCGAATGGACGCCAAAACGAGAAAGCTTCTCACTTGCTATCGCATGCATCATCCCAAAGCTGATGTTGATCGTCTGTATGTGCCCAGATCCGAAGGAGGCAGAGGATTAGTTCAACTAGAACTGTCCTACAAAACTACAACAATTGGCCTCCAAAAATACTTGGAAACTACAGAAGACTGGATGATGGTATGCGTCAAGGAACATGAAAGTAGTAAGCGTCTTTACTCCGTAATGAAAGCTTCAAATTGGAGCTTCAAATGGGCGTAGAGATGCAACTACAGCACAATACACCGGCTGAAACTGCAAAATACTTGAAAAAGACAGCAAAGACGAATGCAACCGACCAGATACAGAAGCGATGGCAAGATAAACCGCTTCATGGCCGATACTCTGCCCGTATCAAACAAGCTGATGTAGACAAAACCCGTACCTATCAGTGGCTACGCAGTGCAGGGTTGAAAGCGGAAACTGAAGGTTTTATCCTTGCTGCGCAGGACCAATGCTTGCTAACTAGAAATTATCAAACACATATACTAAAATATTGTGTCAGCCCAAAATGCAGATTCTTTGATAAATATCCAGAAACGATTGATCATCTTGTATCAGGTTGCACGATGTTGGCACCCACTGAATATAAAACCCGACATGACAGAGTGGGCCAATATCTGCACTGGAAAATCTGCAACTTCTACGGGAAGGAAACTGAAAGAAACTGGTACCAACACCACCCAGACCCAGTTACGGAGATAGGACCTGTTACAATTCTATGGGATTACACAATTCACACTGACAGAACAATCAAGGCCAACCGCTCAGATATTGTTATTAAAGACCACAAACAAAAACGGTGCCTCCTTATTGATATGGCAGTCCCTGCTGACTGCAATGTATCTTTGAAGATATTCAAAAAGCTGTCAAAATACAAGGACCTTGAAATAGAGGTCTCGAAAATGTGGCATATGGGAACATCAACAATCCCTGTTGTAGTTGGAGCCCTAGGACTGGTTAGAAAAGATTGCAGTAGACTAATTGCAGGGATTCCTGGAAGCCCATGCCTCAAGGAGATACAAAAAATTGTTCTGACAAGTACAGCCCACACTTTACGAAGGGCTCTATCTATGTAATTATTTTATTTTATTTTATTTTTATTTTTTTTGTCAGTGAAAAGTGTCATGATGCCATTTCTAACCTTAGGTCCCTGGGTGGGACCCGGAAAGAAATGTGTAAACGCCAGAAAGCAAAGAAAATAAAAATGATAATAATAATAATAATAATAAATTCAAAATGGAACTTCAAATGCAGAAATACAAGTAAAGCACAATACACCGACTGAAGCTGCAAAATACTTTAAAAAGACAGCAAAGACAAATGCAACCAAGCAGATACAGAAACAATGGCAAGATAAACCGCTTCATGGCCAATACTCTGCCCGTACCAAACAAGCTGATGTAGACATAACCCGTACCAATCAGTGGCTACGTTGTGCAGGGTTGAAATCTGAAACTGAAGGTTTTATCCTTGCTGCACAGGACCAATGCTTGCTAACTAGAAATTATCAAACACATATACTAAAATATTGTGTTAACCCAAAATGCAGATTCTGTTATAAATCTCCAGAAACGATTGACCATCTTGTATCAGGTTGCACGATATTGGCACCCACTGAGTATAAAACCCGGCATGACAGAGTGGGCCAATATCTGCACTGGAAAATCTGCAACTTCTACGGGAAGGAAACTGAAAGAAACTGGTATGAACACCACCCAGACCCGGTTACGGAGATAGGACTTGTTACAATTCTATGGGACTACACAATACACACTGACAGAACAATCAAAGCCAACCGCCCAGATATTGTTATTAAAGACCACAAACAAAAACGGTGCCTCCTTATTGATATGGCAGTCCCTGCAGACTGCAATGTATCTTCAAAAAGCTATCAAAATACAAGGACCTTGAAATAGAAATCTCGAAAATGTGGCACATGGAAACATCAACAATCCCTGTTGTAGTTGTAGCCCTAGGATTGGTTGGAAAAGATTCCAGTAGACTAATTGAAGGGATTCCTGGAATTTCATGCCTCAAGGAGATACAAAAAATTGTTCTGACAAGTACAGCCCACACTTTACGAAGGGCTTTATCTATTTAATTCTTTTTTTTTTTTGTCAGTGGAAAGTCTCATGATGTCATTTCTAACCTTAGGTCCCTGGGCGGGACCCGGAAAGAAATGTGTAAACGCCAGAAATCAAAGGAAATAGAAACAATAATAATAAAATGTATAACAAACCAGTTGAGACAAAAACATAGTGTAAGACTAGTGATAAAATAATGCTATCTGAATTTCTGGGATGAGGATTTATCATTATTTACATTTGGACTATTGAGGGCATTTTAACTTCGCCTCACTGCCTCCCTGCACCGGCAAAACATGGGAAGCAAAAATATGCTGATGGGAGGGGATTCTGAAGACCCACCACCCACACCTTTACGTAGAACTGGACATCAGCCAGAGGGTATGAAGGTGGTCTCCTCTTCGCTTCAAGGGTGTCTGCAAAAGTGACATGAGGGCGATGGAGATGGGCATCACGTGGAGGGAAGACATCGCCAACGGTCGCTCATGCTGGAGATACGATTTACATTGATGGTTGGAGCAAGGAGAGAAGAAACGGAGAAGAAACAAAACAGCGACATTAAGGTTGAGGGGGGTGTTGTTGAGGACAATTTCACGTGCATTGGCTACAATCAAGACAGTCACTTCTGTGTGGGCCTGTACAGCCATAACAGATGCAGTACCCCCATCAACAGCTGAGGCATAACTTTTAGGGCGAAGATCCCATGGTCTCTGCAGATGTCACACACATACTGCCCTCATCTTTATTGTTATTATTACAACGTTTCGGCCGTTGTGTGTACCGGACTTCTTCAGCTGTCTATTGATCTGGGTGACATTCAAGGAATTTTAAACTGAATCCTTTATTTAAACTATAATGGTAGATTGTTTTCATTCCGCGGTCCATGTCTAGATATATATCTCTTTTTTTCCCCTTTAGTACTGCTCAGTTACAGCGCGCCTTGTTTCCATTGATCCTAAGTCTGCACTATACTGTCCAAAGTCTGCTCATAATTGTTAAATCAACTAGTGATAAAATAATACTATCTAAATTTATGGGATGAGGACTCAGTATTTACATATGTACTATAGTCCTCATCTTTGTTGCCATTATTACAACTTTTCGACTTCTTCCGATGCCTGCAGATCTGGGTATCATTTGGTGAATTTCTAACCGAACACTATTTAACTTATGGGAAGTAAATTGTTCACATTCAGCTGTCAATGTCTAGTGATATCTCATCTTGGTCTTACTTATATATATATATATATATATGTATATATATATATATATATATATATAGATGCATGTTTCATTAAATAATATAAATAAGTTTTGTCTATTTATTTTATACAAATTACTTCCCATCGTCTGATAAGCTTAATGACATACATCAATGAAAAAGTGTTGCCTAAATTGACACAATATATATATATATATATATATATATATATATATATATATATATATGCAGAACATTTAGATAGATATGAACTGCTCAGTTAAAGCTGACCTTGTTTCTACTGAGCTTAAGCCTGTTCTTAATGACTCATGGATTGAAAAATTATTACGCTACCAAATTTACAAAGCAATATTTTAATCCATTAGGCTTTTAATACTCGTCTCAATAAAATTTAAAAAAAAGATGTCTGATATGTCTGCCATCAAGTTTAGTGACACTCCTCTGCAATTAATTTGTATTTGTTTTAGATTCATTTTGATATGCACTTGAGAATAAAAGAATTTACAAACAGTGAGAAACAAAACTGTAAAGAGAATCATTAAAAAGGCTTTCTAATGAAATGCTTTATTGATCAAAAGAATTTACTTGGTACACTTTTTAACACTAAGTCAGTCGTCAAGCCAATGAACATTTTGGAAGTGCTAACGGATATTTCGGTGTTTTCATATCTATCTATCTATCTATCTATCTATCTATCTATCTCATTCTGTTCATATCTTTCTATCTATTTTAGTCTGATCATATCTACATCTATCTCTGTTCATATCTATCTATCTCAGTCCATTCATATCTATCTATCTCAGTCCATTCATATCTATCTATCTATTTATCTGTCTGTCTGTCCATATCTATCTATCTATCTATCTATCTATCTATCTATCTATCTATCTATCTGTTCATATCTGTCTACAACAGACAAGGTGGAATGTTTTACTCGGAAATTCTGTTCCAACTCAACATTCGACTTGTTTGGAGTATTCACATCTGATTCCCCTCCCGCTTACAACTGAGGCTCTACTGACAGCATAACCCCATCGCTACTCCCGGACATCATTTCTAAATTAAAGTCCCATAAGGCAAGCGGTTGGCGACAAGATCCCAGCCGTCGTCCTAAAGAAATTTGCTCCTCAGCTATAGTTCTAATTCTCTCCAAACTCCACAAAGTTTGCCTCGCTGCTTCCTGCTTTCCATCTTATTCGAAGTCCTCCTCTGTTGTTCCTGTTTTTAAGAACTCTGAAAAAACTTCTGAACCCTCTATCAACCTATTAATCTCCTACTGCTTTTCAGCTAAGTATTTCGGCTTTAATCAATCCTGAAATATTTAAGTATCTTACATCTCACGACCTACTGTTTGACAAACAATATGGCTTCATTTTGCGAGGTGCTAACGGTCATCACTGAATATCTACATCAAGCACTTGATAATAACAGCGAAGCTCGAGCTGTTGCTCTAGATATTTCAAAGGCGTTTGACAGGGATTGGCTCACTTGTTTTCTCCGGAAGCTCCAGGTGTAAGGTATTTGTAGACGAATGTTTTATTTAATCCTATTTATTTTCCTCATATCAAATCATGAAATGAAGTTTGTTTTGAATGGGCTTGCTTTCATATGCTTTCACACAAATCATACTTCTCATACCAAACCTAATGGTTTTATTAAAATTTAGGCAGAAATTCACCATATTTTAAATGGACTCGCTTCCATATGCTTTCATACGAATCGGATGTCTCCCAAGTCTCTATCCTGGGTCCTACGCTGCTTCTGATTTTCATCAGTGGTCTTGTTGATGTCATTAGTTTCCAAGTAGGCATTTATGCAGATGACACTACCATTTACTCATGTGTCAACAGCAAATCTGCTAGGAGCTGACAAACTTATATTGGGCAATCAGGAGTTAACTGGCACAGAAAATAGCTTGTAAATTTTAATGCCTCGAAACTGTGCACCATAGAGAAACTTTCGTACCAGGCATCAATCCTGCCTAACGCTAGACTCCTGGAGAGCGATACACGGTACTTTATTGGCCTCTCTTTTTCAACTGACTTGAAGTGAAACGACTTCATTGAAACAATAGCTGCATCTACTGCAAGGAATGTTGTATCACCGTGTCGTTCAACAAGGTTTTTCTCGTCAGAATCCATCTTTCACATTGACAAATCTAGCATTCATCCGTGCATTGAGTACTGTTGCCATATCTGGTCTGGTACCCCTTCTATTCATTTCCAGGTTCCTAACAAAATCCAAAGAAAGATCTGCAATGTAAGTGTTTCTGACTTGGCATCCCAACTTCAGTCACATTCTCACGAACATGATATGGCTTCCCTCTGTCATTTCTACAAATATTTTCATGGCAACTAATCTGACGATGATTTGTCCCTGGAAACCCGACTGCATGAGTTTAAGGGCGCTACTAAACTGGCATCTAAGTCGCATCCATTTATTGTTGAAATAGTTAAATGCAACGACCACTTCTACTTCAACAGTTTCTTTTCTCTCACTTCCCACCTTCATTTATTTGCTTAACTGATAAATACATAAATTATTAAAATTTCTAATGCAATGTCAATTACCATCTTCTTGAAGCTCATTCATTTTTATCATTTCTAAAATCGACACTATACCCAGTTCTTAGCACATATTCACTTGCTGTAACTCTCTGCGTACTGGTAGCATTCTCCTCTTTCTTGGTTTGAAATGATCAAAACAATCTATCTATTAATATATCAATGTATCGATATCAGTCTGTTCATATCTACCTATCGATCTATCTCAGTCTGTTCATATCTATCTAGCTGGCTGTCGTATATATGTGTGCGTATGTGTATGTGTGTGTATCCAAGTCTGTTCATATCTATCTATCTATCTATCTATCTATCTATCTATCTATCTATCTATCTATCTCAGTTTGTTTATATCTTTGTCAATCTGTTCAAATCTCACTCTCTTTCTCTCTCTCTCTCTCTCTCTCTCTCTATATATATATATATATATATATATATATATATATATATATATATATATAACAGAATTTATAAATATCTACATCTATCCGAGTCTGTTTTATATATATATATATATATATATCTCAGTCTCTTCATATCTATCAATGTATATATATATATATATATATATATATATATATATATATATATATATATATATATATATATGAACTGACTGAGACAGATAGATAGATAGATAGATAGATAGATATGAACAAACTGACACAGATATATACATATATATGCATATGTATATATATTTATGTATATATATAGATAGATATATAGATAGATATGAACAAACTGCCACAGATATATACATATATATATGCATATATATATAAATCTATATATATGCATATATATATAAATCTATATATTAATATATATATATATATATATATATATATATATATATATATATATATATACATTGATAGATGAACAGACTGGGATAGATGTAGATATTTATAAACTCTGCTATATATATATATATATATATATATATATATATATATATATATATATATATATATAACAATTTTTTAGCATCTATATGTATCTATCTCAGTCTTTATATCTATCTATCTCAGTCTGCTCACATCTATCTATTTCAGTCTGTTCGTATGTATATATCTATCTCAGTCAGATCGATATGAAAGGACTGAAAATACTGTCAAGCGAGCTGAACTATCTTATAAAAATTTCATTTGGAAAAAAGTGATAGGAAAAGAGAACAGCAGATGCTTCCTCGCTTATTCCTAACACTGAATAAGATGCAAAACAAACACCCTATATATATATATATATATATATATATATATATATATATATATATATATATGCTCATGAAAAAAATTATTTTAGTTGAGCTCTCGGGGAGAAAAGTGAATTTGTAAACATTGACTATTACTACTGCTGATACAAGTCTCTTCGTTTAGACAAATTGTGTGCCCCAGTCACTGGAGGGTCTGTTTACCTAAAAATAAATACATCTATATTCACCTTCATCCCTGCCATGCGCGAATGGCTTAGAGGTAGAGTCTCCGACTGATAACAAATCAGTTGGGCTTGACACAATCGGATGTCTAGCAACCCTAACCCTAACCCTAACACTCATGAGGTGTGAAACAGCAAAACAGTCTGTATGTGGATGAGAATATATATATATATATATATATATATATATAAAATATTATCTGAAATGACTACTTAACTTTTAAATATCTATCTTATCCCTACTTCGTAGTTCCTTGGTAAAATTTCCAGTCTTCAGGGGTTGTTTCTAAACGGTATTTCCAATTTATTCAGTCTCTTCCGCCTCTTTTCCAATCAGCTTTGTTCTCCCTTTTATTAACTCTCTATTTTTAATATTATTTTAATATTTTTTATTTTTGAGCGCTATATATAAAAATATTTCTGCTGTTTCTTAAATCTTAAAGCTCTAAATCCAAAGAAGAAAACCTCCAAAACGAGTAAAAAGACAACAACGTAAAGTGCTCAACACACTAAGTAGAGCAACACCTAAAATAATCCTAAGCTTCCAGGTAAACCTACCTAGGTTTCACCTAAACCGATCTTCTTCTTTACCCTGAAGATCCGTTTAGGATTATATATATATATATATATATATATATATATGTGTGTGTGTGTGTGTGTGTGTGTGTGTGTGTGTGGTAAAGGTTAACAAATCCATTGGTATATAATCCAAGTGGATTCTAGTGATATAAAATATTAAAGCTGATCCACAAAAAGAGACCAATACCACTAGACGAACGCAGTCCATCGTGCCAGGGTTTACTTTATTATTTACTGCTAAACAAAGTCAGTCTACACCGGGGTTGATGAGACGGACGACTTATATTGCCGTCTGACAAAATATGCTTCTTCCCCATCGAGGTGATTTCGAATTTTATTGTGTATTATGAGCCTGGGTTGCTGTATCAAAGTCATGATACAACGAAAAAGCTTGCATGTGGATGACTATATTACGCTCTCGTTATTCGATCGAGCACTATAGAGAAAAGGGTAATTTCAAAACAGTAGCCATCTCTGCTATTAACACATTGCTCTTCATTAATGAATTGAGCCCTCTGACTTTGTATACATCCGTGTATAATACGTTAGAATTTCCCTTGCACCGATAGCTTAGGGGTAGGATCTCTGACTGATACCAAATAGGTCGGCTTTTGACCCCGACTTGAAACAATTGGATGTCTAGCCTGTTTACCATGTTTGCCGCAGTCTCTGAATATAGAATCCAGTGAAGTCCGTAATCTGTTCAATATCAGAGGTCAGCAGTGAAGATTCAAAGAAAGTAGCGGTTGTTAAGTAATTCTTTAAGTCTTCGATATCAGGTTGTCAGTGTAGACAATTTGGGAGAAAAAAAATGGCAGCCTTTGTACACGTCGCATTGAATATTTTGAGCTTTCTGAATTGTTAACCCTTCTATTGGTGAAATATAAAATTAGTCAGCTCATTTAGGCTAGCTCACTAGTAAATATATATGCAAAAAAAAACTGCAACATAACCACACTGATGAGCTGTGATACAGTGAAATAGTCTTGTATGCGGATGACTCTCTGTCTTTCTCTCTCTCTCTCTCTCTCTCTCTCTCTATATATATATATATATATATATATATATATATATATATACATATATATATATATATTTGTGTGTATATACATATATATATATATATATATATATATATATATATATATATATATATATATATATATATGCACCTTTGTGCAAATTAATTGAAACAAAATGAATAATTACGTTATTACTTACTTTTTCATAATTTTTCCAATGAAACATGACCCAGTGCACATGTTAATACTTCGTATGTCCATTCCTTGAAGTCGTTCCGTCCAGATTGACCTCAGATTCTCGAATGAAATTAAATCCTGAAAGTTTCCGGGCCAGTCTATAGTACATTGATTTGTTCACTGGTAAGACTTGCCAGTGTGTTCATGCAGTGTTACAATTTCCATATGCCTACTTGGAGTAACGTCCATCGCAGGCAATGACCATAGGACAATTAATCGACAGTTGAGACAATAGTGTCTGGGCGTGATAAAAATCTGATGCAATCTTGTATGACGCAATATTTTTCAAAGCCAAAAAAATTTCATCATACACCCTGAAAATAGATTCATATTGCTGCACACCATTGCAAATGACCTAATCCAATGAAAAATAGAAATAAACTACACCCTGTCACTCCAGTGGGTCTAAAACGG
>OZ010599.1:98758909-98796409 GCA_963932145.1 Acanthosepion lycidas
ACGTGTTGACCCAAGCTTAATAGCTGTGCTAGCACGGAGTCACAATTCATCGTGACCGAGAGTTTGAGCCTGCCGGTTGTTGTTCAAACTGTTGATCACGATAAACAACACGCAGTATAAACTCCAGATGGGCTCTGTGTGTGTTGGACAAACGCAAAAAGGGCCTGAGCGAGCGTCATCAGTAGGGATTAGATAACCGCCCGAGTAGACGGTTATCCTTGAATACGAGTGGCCAGTTATTATATATCTATATATATAGGTTATTTTTTTTTTTAATTTGTAGGTCTGATGAATTGGATCGTATTTACGATTCCAATGGAATAAATTATGACCATGGAATATTAGTGTTTAAGCCTTTTTATTATATCCTTACTCTGTCCTGGACATTGAGTTCTACCTGGATTCTATCCTCTCGGAATTTTTTATTCTAAAAATATACATGTGTATATATGCACCTGTGGATTTTGCATATATATGTATATTTACCACTAATATTATCTATCTATATATGTATATATATATATTATTTATTTATATATATATATATTATATATGTGTGTAGATTTACATTCACTACCATCACTTGATAAGACACCAGAAGTGTTGAAACAAAATGGCTATTTTTGTAGTGATTTTATAACATATTTATGTTATAATTTTCGAATAAATAATTATATAAATATTTATAATTATATAAATATTTATAAATAATAAATATATATATATATATATATATATATATATAAATAATATATATATATATCCTTTTAGTTTCTGGTCGGAGGCCCAATCAGTTGTCCACAGGAGTTAGCTTAAAAATCTGCACAGATTGAGGCTTATATGCCAATATGCAATATAGATGAACAATTCAACTAAAAGAATTGAAAATAAATACAATATATCTAAACACAAATTAGAGACATGACATTATGATTAAAAAAAAGAGAATTTTATATACTGTTTTTTCAAGACTTAGCAAATTCACAGATTCGGACGAAAAAAAAACAAAACAGTATGACGTCAAAATCTGAGTAAATTTTTCATTCTCTAATAGTTGTGTTTAGTTTAATTTGTAATGTATATAAATCTAGGTAGGTTTGGGAGTTGTACGCACCAGCCATGACCTTAGAGATTAAGCAATGAAGGTAGAGAATTAATATGCACCTGACAAAATCTATGATACAGGTACCTCCACTCTACTACAGCTCAATTTTCATAAGATAGTATTCATATAAAATACAAATTTTATAGTAACCCAGTTTATGTAGAATAAAGGATGATATGCAATATACGTGACCGATTCAACTAGAAAAACTAAAAGTAAATACGATGTATCTATGTACAAATTAGAGACCTGTCATAATAAATCATTCCATTTTAAATAAATCAACAATGTTTTGCGGGAATTCCACTTGAGATTTTTCTGGTTAAAATGTTGAATAATTTTAACATATTCAACATTATGGATGAAAAATAGTGAATTTTATTCATTTTTTATTTTTCGAGCAAAACAAATTCACAGATTTGACCCCCAAAAAAGACCCCAGAATGACGTCAAAGTCAGCGAAATTTTTTATCCTTTAATAGTCATTTGTGCTTAGCTTAATTCGTAACGTATATAAATGTAGGTAGAAAAAAAAAGCAAATGTCCAGCAATGGTCACAAAGCAATGTCCGGGGCCGCCTATCAACCAGGTCGACGGGTTTGAGGGTAGTACACACCGGCTTTGCCTCTCTCATTTACACTTTCTCTTCGTCATCCTTTTTCTTTTAGTTCCCAAATAATATTTACGTTCATCTCAATATATAGTTAAAATCTACACAGGACAAGATTAATTGAATAATGTCATTTCTCTTACGTCCCAGAGTTATCATCGAGTGAAAGTTTGGATATATTTTACTTCAATAAAGTAAAAATAAGACAAGCATCCCGATGTTTTTAATACTTTATTTGGTTTTATGATGTGATTCAATACAAACGAAGAGAATAAAATTCTTTCGGCACTTGGTGAATCTATTTTATAATCGGTATAAAGGTAATAAAATGACGTTCGTGGAAAAGATACGTTCGAAGAAAAATGGCGGCTTTTGTTGCAAACCAACCTGATCAATATACCCTCCAAAATACTGGATCTAACGCCAGCATCTATTTATACGACTAATAGTGACAAGGAATATGTTCTTCTATGTACTATATCCTTTCAGGACGTGGGAGATCATGGCTCTCCACAACTTTCTATTCTTTGTAGGTCTTATTAAGCTTCGTTTTTTTTTGTTTTTTTTAATCACTGAATCTATATCCCGCCAGACATTTAGACGGGCGCGTTAGGAAAGGTTTATCTCTGCTTTTATCAACCCCTTTTACCTTCAATATGTTTTTTTTTATTTACACTCTAGATTTTTATTTACATTTTTTCGGCTGTTGTCCTCATCTTTGTTGTTATACTCACGACGTTTCGGCCGTTGTGCGCTCCGGTCTTCTTCAGCTGATGGGAATTTCGAAGTGAAACCTTTATTTCGTCCACCGGGGTAGATTGTTCGAGTTCGAGTTAGTGTAAATAATTACAATACCGCATCTCAGAAATTATGACAGCTGTTTTCTTTTTCAGTAAGGTTCTCTCTGTACAAGGCCCAGGAGGCACTCGATGTAGGGGGTTACGTTAAAGGGCAGTTTATACGGATAGGAGTGGAAATAATGGTTAACTCTAGACTTGAACAGGTGAAGATTGTATCGATCGTGGAAACATCCTCTTGGGAGTCTGTTCCACAGGGCAGTGGTTCGCGGGAAGAAGCTGTTTGAGTGGAATTTCAGTTCTCACCGATGGAATACGTAGGGAAGGTAGATGGTTTGCTACTCTACTATGTCAGTGTCATGGCTGGTCCTAGCCGTGAAGGCCAGGCCAAGCAGAACCAAGGAATAGAATGGTTTCGAACACTTTCCATGGACGTAGAGATAGAGTAGTGAGCGCCTCGCCATATCCCGCCTTTTAGAGAGAGAGAGAGAGAGAGAGAAAGAGAGAGAGAGAGGTTGGAAGGTGGAAACTAATTCTTCTCCAACAAGGACTCAGAGACGTTTTTGGATTCTATCAAGACTAGAAAGAGAGGACTTGGCAGATCCCAGCCAAATATTACAAAAGCACTCTATTTTCGGCTTGAGCTAGCTCTTATAATGGTAGAAGATTGCCTGAGGTGTCAGGTAATCACTGATGCGGCACTGGAAGCCGGCCACTTGCATCTTTAGCGACGGGTCCTATGTACGAGTTCCACTTGAGGCCAGGTGTGAGACAGAGGCCCAATATTTTCTCAAGAATTTTCCGTCAAAGTAAGTTCATTCTTTCTATGTGTCATCACCTTTAAAGACGTAGGCGATCATGGCTCTCCACCTCCCCCTATCCCTTACAGCTCTCAAGAAGCTCCTTCCCTCAGCTTCCTCTCCTAGACCACGTTCTGTCATCCACTTACTTAAACCAGTCAGGTATATTACGCGTTGTTTTCCCTTGTCTCCCTTTCCCTCTATTCGACCCGTGAGTATCAGATTCTCCAGGCCTTCCTTCCTCATTATGTGTCCCATAAACTTCAGCTGCCTCTCCCTGATGTTAAGTATAAGCCTTCTCCTTGTTTGCATCCTCTTTAAGACCTCATCGTTGCTTACACGCTCGGTCCAGGATATCCTTATCATCCTTCTGTAGGACCACATCTCTATCGCCTCGAGCCTCTTCTTCATCCTTGAGGAAATCGTCCAGCATTCGCTCATATAAAGAAGGACAGATGTCACGTAACAGCTCAGTATTCTTTTCTTTGTTACCTCCTGTCTCGCAATACTCTGCCCAGCTTTAGGAATGCGTCCTTGACCATCGCAATACGTCTACGGATATCAGTATCGCATTTACCGTCCTCTGTCAGAGCGCTTCCCAGATATTTAAACTTACGCGTCTGTTTGATTCTAGTGTTCCCTGCCTGCAAATCGCATTTCGAGTTCATCCTTTTACTAATGATCATGATCCCTCTTTTAATAATTTTTTAATAATTTTCCAATGGTGTTCTTTGTCTATGATCTCAACCTGATCCCACAAAGGGCTGTGATCTCCCTTTTCTCTCCAGACGTACATATTTATAACTGAAATTATTTTGGTGACATTATCTTCAACCTATTTTCTTCTCGTCTCCGCCCTGTTTCTGCAAAAAAAGAAAAGCAAATATTAAGCACCCATTCCTAATGTATCATGGATCAGGTTGTCTTTGAAAATATTTCAGCTTATTGGATCAGCTCACCTGAGGGTAATGGATAGCCTGCAGGTCTGGCCTTGGGAAACGATTTTGTATCGGAACACCTTGAGAGAAAAAGATACACGGTAAGATTTGCTTTTTCTCATATGACTAAACATCATTTCATTTTACATGGATGAATCATACTTTCTCTCTATCTACACTTTGAAATATTCTCTTCTTTTTCTGTCTTCTTTTAGACTCGCCCTTTCACTTTTCAATTTTCTTTTTTAGACTCTCCTTTTCATTTATATCTTTTTTAAAACTCTCCTTTTCACTATCTGTTTATAGTTCTGAGATGAGGTCTTGTAACTGTTTACACTATTTACATTGTAAAGACACCTGTCCTCATCTTTATTGTCATATTCACGAAGTTTCGGCCATTGTACGCTCCAGCCTTCTTCAGGATCTGTCTTTATATCTGAGATGGGGTATTGTAACTATTTACACTATTGACATTGTTCAGAGTTGTTCTCATCTTTATTGCCATATTCACGAAGTTTCGGCCATTGTACGCTCCGCCCTTATTCAGGATCTGTCTTTATATCTGAGATTGGGTATTGTAACTATTTACACTATTTACATTGTTCGGACTGTTGTCCTCATCTTTATTGCCATATTCACGAAGTTTCGGTCGTTGTACGCTCTGGCCTTCTTCAGGATCTGTCTATATTTTTGTGATGGGGGTATTGTAACAATGTATACTATTTTGGAATAAAATGACCCTGTTGGAAAGAGAAAAATAAGGAGTTAATACTAATAAACAATAGCTAGCTAGCTAGCTAGATACATAGATAGATATGGACAAACTGAGATAGCTAGCTAGCTAACTAGCTAGCTAGATAGATAAGCGAGAGAGAGAGAGAGAGAGATAGCGATATATATATATATATATATATATATATATATATATATATATATATATATATCCTTTTCGTAAAGAAAGGATACTGAATGAAAATATGAATTTCGCTATTGTTTCGAATTATTTGGGCTAACGAAGCTGGTGATTTTAATTACATGAATTGTTTTGATAACATTAATAAACCAAAGATTGAGTACCAAATAAAGCGAATTTAATTTATAGATCCGCTGGTGAAATTAGGCCAACCTATGAGAAGCGAGATTAAACATTTCAAATGGAGAAATTTAAATTTAGCAACAGCTTTTTATGCCATCAAACGAACAAAGAAAATCTCATTGTGGGAAAAGGGAAGTCTCAAAGTTCTCTATACTAATTCAATATTGTGAGAACTGGGTTGATATCGTAGATTACAGAAAGGTAGAGACAATGAATAGAAAAAAATTAATGTGAAATTCCATCTAACTTAAGAAGAGCAAGAATAAATGATTTAACGGCATTGGTAGAATTAGGTTAAATTATTAGATCAGATTGTGTCATAACTTGCATTTTATTTTGTCAAAATTTATTCTTCAAAAAAATAAAGTACAATTAATTTTTATTCAATTATGTAGTCACCTTTATTTGCAAAAAGATAAAAATCAAAATCATACCCGCTCGGCCCGGTGGCTAGGATCAAAGTGTAGTATCTGCGCTTTGTGAGCTGCCGAGTTGGGTGTCTGTCGAACTCTCTAATGCAGAGAGGAACTCGGACGAAGCTTTGCCGAAGGGCAAGGTTGCGTTCGGGGAGGTAGACAGGACATGAACCCGTCTAGGCGGGTTCAAATGTCATATTTTTGGCCGAGCCTACGGGCTCGCGGACTACCCACATTAAACCGGCCTTGTGCCACATTTAATCCTCGTGGGTGGATTAATAAATACCTACCCGCTCGGCCCGGTGTCTAGGATCAAAGTGTAGTATCTGTGCTTTGTGAGCTGCCGGGTTGGGTGTCTGTCGAACTCTCTGTTTGCAGGGAGGAACCCGGACGAAGCTCCGCCGAAGGGTAGGGTTTCGTTGGGGGAGGTTGACGGAATTGACCCGCCTCGGTGGGTACGATGGTTATTTATTTTTGGCTGGGCCTACGGGCTCGGAGATACCCACATTAAAAAGGCCTTGTGCCACATTCAATCCTCGTGGGTGGATTGATAAATACCATCTTTGACAACTTTGAGTAATTTTTTTTTTCTTTTTTAAGCATTCAACCCCAAGCAAGGCACTATATAGCAATTAGCACGCAAGGGATTACAGAGAGTTTTGAACGAGAACAAATAGGAGTGATAGAGGAAAGGATGACGAGAAGGATAGTGGGCATCTGGAGACGTCGATTGACATTACATTTGAATAGTTGGATATTATAGCTATCAGGAAAACAAGAAATTGGGAGGGAGTTCCACAGGCGAGAAGTTCGATACATGAAACTATTGGAGTAGAAGAGACGGCTACATTTAACCGTTTCGACAGTGAAAGGGTGGGACCGAGATGCCAGCCTAGTTGAGCGCTTAAATTCATGAAGTCTGGGAACCAGCGAAAGCAGCTCATCAAAGCAGTTACTTTGAAAGTATTAAAAAAAAAAACAGAGGGAAACAACGGCACATCTGTGAGAGAGCGACTGCAGGCGAGATGCCAGATCAGGGTCAATTACATTGCATACCCGTCTTTGGATTTTACCAAGGACCTTGAAACAAATAGAAGGGGCTCCGGATCATATATGGCAGCAACTGCTGAGTCACTGTAAACATAACCTAAATTTTTAAATTTGCATATTTTAAACCTAAATAAAGCTCAAACTTGAGAATGTGGCTTTAAATAAAATTTTAAAATCCTTATGAATTAAAATCTCAAAATTTAAATCGAATTAAGAAAACTTTTGCCAACATGACACGAACTAAATTATTGTTTTCATAAACTCCAGAAAAGTGAATCATTCTAATGTTTTCAGCTGACATGAAGTGAAAGACTATATTGAATCAATTGCTAGTTCAGCTGCTAAGAAAGTTGGTTCACTTTGTTAGGTGAAACAATTTATCTCTCCAGAATCTATCAGTAAATTTGCTTTTTAAGCCCCACGCCAAATATCTATTAAAATTTTCCCAAATCGTCATATTTCTGTGTTCATGCTGAACTCGAAATAATTAAATTTTGATAAAATCTACAGTTTTAGAGTTATCGACAATAAAAGTTCGGACTCAGTGGCATTCAGCCGTCGGGCATTACTGGCCTTGTTTAACTACATAACTGTAGTACATTTTGCATGCGGAGCTTAATTAACGGCTTTTTACTGCTCTTAACTGATCTTACTCGTCTAAATTACTGCGCACTTAGGTTATGTCGGAAAGTGATGACAAGTGTTTTTTTTTTTTTTTTCAACTGTTGTTTTTTTTTATAACAAATCTTTCTTTTTAAATTAAAAAAAATTAAATAATAAAATAAAGCTTTTCTTTTAAATTAAAAACAAAACAAATAATTAATGCGCAAAGTTTGCACAAACTTTGAAAAGAGCATGATTATTTACAAAATAAAAATAAATGGTCCTTCCTAGCGTTTTTTTTTTTTTTTGTAAATAAAAAATCATGATTTACAAAGTTTGCATATTAATTATAATTTCGTTTCTAGCATTTTTTTCTTATTTTGCAATTTTATTTTGTAGATAATCCTGCTCTTTACAAAGTTCACGTGAACTTCGTAAAGAGCAGGATTATCTACAAAATAAAATTGCAAAATAAGAAAAAAATGCTAGAAACAGAATAATGATTAATGCACAAACTTTGATCATTAATTATTATTTCCTTTCTACCATTTTTTTTTTTTGTAATTTTATTTTGTAAATATTCAGGCTTTTTGCAAAGTTTTCTCATTAATTATTATTTGTTTTATTTTGAATTTGAAATAAAAACTTTACAACAGTTCTCATTGATTTTCTACACAGAAAAAAAGGGTTTACTATAAATAAAAAAAAAAACAATTGTCATAGCTTTCCAACACAGCTTAAATGCGCAGTAATTTAGACGATTATGATCAGTTAAGAGCAGTAAAAGGCCGTTAATTAAGCTTCCGCACGCAAAATGTTCCGCAGTGAATGCAGTTTAACAAGGCCGTTAATGGCTGACAGCTGAACGCTACTGAGTTCGAACTTTTATTGTCGATAACTCTAAAATGGAAGTTTTTATCAAAATTGAATTGTTATTTCCAGTTCAGCATATACATTTAAACAGAAAATATTAAGATTTGGGAAAACTTTAATAGATCTTTAGCGCAGGGCTTAAAAAGGAAATTTACCAATATATCTTGCATATCTATAAGTCTATCATTCGAGCAATGATGAAAATATTGCTGCCACATATGGTCCACTGCCCCTGATATTTACATTGAATTCCTTGATAAAATCCAAAAAAGAAACATCAATATTATTGGGCCTGATCTGGCTGTTCGCCTTCAGTCACTTTCCCACCACCAAAACGTTGACTTTTTTGTTTCTTTTCTATAAATACTTTCATGGTAATTGTTCAGATGAGCTCTTCATTAAAGTAGCTATACATTTTGAATTTAAACACAGTACTAGACTGGCATCCAGATCTCATCAATTTAATTTTGAGATGGCAAGATATAGCTGTAAATTCTATGCTGTTTCTTTTCTCGCACTTCTTGCTTGTTGAACTCCATTCCAGTTCCATGCATCCCAGTCAACATTAATCGGCAAAAATTTAAATGCAATGCCAGCCACTATCTACTGTCCTCCTATTTACTCTTTTTTCTGCTCATCATTAATGTTTCTGTCTCTAATTCTTCCAAACCCTGTAACCCCCTTGAGTTTTAGTGGCTTTACTGCCTTACATGGTGTGATACAAATTTAAATTTTTTTTTTTTAAATTCTTCCAAAACCTGAGAAATTAATAAAAAGAAACAAAAGTTGTGAAAAATATGAATAAAAATAAAATTTTCGTTCTTAAATCTAAAAGTTAAAAATAAGTAAATAAAAATTAATCGTCTTTTTCTAAATTTGAAAGTCAATATCAAGAAAATATTTCCTTTCTTAAATCCCAAAACAAAAATGTAAGCAAAATGCTATCAAGAAAATCAAAATAAAATAAGGAAAAGGAAAATTTTCCTTATTTTAAATTCAAAAACCAATAAAGAAAGTCGAGAAAATAAAAATAAAATAAACAAAATAAATTTTCTTTTAACAAATTTCAATTGAGAAGAAAGAAACAAAATGTTTTGAGGAAAATAAACCAAAATTAAGTTTCCTTCTGAAAATTTAACCACCCATCTCTCTTTTTATCATTTTTGGTCTTCCATATGCCGTATGTATTCAGTTGCATTAATTGGCAAAATGAAATGAAAAAATCAATAAATAAAATATTGTTTTTTTTTTTTGTTTTTTTCTTCAAATGCAGTCTATTTAGCCATAGATTTTCTTTCATAAATCCTATTTATTTGAAACTCTATGACTGAACCAATAGATATCTAATAAGCCTACTTTAGTATGGAATAAAACCAAACGGTTAGCAATGCAACTACAAGGTCGGCCAACATTTCACATGGAAAATTGTGCCTGCTTAGAAAATCAGCATTTGAAATTTTGCCTGGCATTTTGTTTTTACCAATAACACAAAATCCCATAGTTCATCATCTCTATTACTGAAATATATGAGCAGCTCCATAAATCAAGATGTTGATATTCCATACTACTTCCAAAAAAAGGTTAGGAAGGAAACTCCCATCAATACTGGAAAGAGTGATAACAGCTACTGGACTTGAGAAACCTATTTTTCTGAAAAATTGTTTTAAGAGAAAATTTTTATAAATTAATAATACTGGCAGATTATCTATCTATCTATCTATCTATCTATCTATCTATCTATCTATCTATCTATCTGTTGTGGATTCCGGGTTTAAATCCGGTACCAATAAATAACAAACGCCAGGAATGAATATATGAAAATAATGTATTAACGTAATAATACAAACTGGTAAAGCAGGTTAGTAGTTCCAGGAATACGGGTTAGTAGCAATATATATATATATAGTCTTTGGTATTGAAGTATCGCTGTATGACTTCTTACTGAGTCTACGTGCTCGCTCACTTTGACCCCTACAACGCTGTTACCTCACCCTCACTCTTCCGGTTACCTACAACCTTTTACTCTGTCACTCTGGACTCGACTCCTAGGTCTTGCTCTTGGGTCTTCACGTAACCGGAGTATATACTGGGTGAGTCCATTTGTGTAAAAAGGGGAGAACCCCTCAATACTATCTATCTATCTATCTATCTATCTATGTTCATATCTATCTATCGCTATCCTTTCTGATTTTTCTATTTTTCAAGATGTCAACATTCTGCATCATTTCAACTAAAAGGACAGAAACCTTCTTCAATAGTGGAAAGAGAGATAACATCTACTGGACTTAAGAAACCTATTTTTCTGGAAAATTGTTTTAAGAGAAATATTTTATAAATTTTAGCTGACAGCAGTATTGATGGCTCAGTAATGAATGCCGAATGATTCCTTATAAGGAAAAAGCTAATGTCTCTTTGAATCTATCCATCTTAGTCTGTTCATATCTATCTATTTCAGGTTTCAGGAAAACAGAAGATGGTGATAAAGCCACTAAGATGCAAGGAGTTACTGGGAGTGAAAGAGAATGAAAAGACTTTAGTGAGGAGAAAGGAAAATAAAAGAACAGGTTTCAGGAAAACAGAAGATGGTGATAAAGCCTCTAAGACACAAGGGGTTACTGGGAGTGAAAGAGAATGAGAAGACTTTAGTGAGAGAAAGGACAATAAAAGAACAAGTTTCAGGAAGACAGATAATGCCACTAAGATGCAAGGGGGTTACTAGGAGTGAAAGAGAATGTGAAGATTTTTGTGACGAGAAAGGACAATAAAAGAACAGCTTTCAGTAAGACAAAACATGGTGACTGGTCTTGCATTTAAGAAATCGGAAGGGAGTTCCACAGGTAAGAAATGCAAGAAAATAAACTATTAAAACAGAACTTACCAAGTTGAATTCATAAAACAAAATAAAAAGCCTAAACCTTTTGGCTGTCCCTGTAATGCAATACATTTTCAATATTCTTAACTGGACCATAGCTGACATTAAATGAACTGATGTCACAATGAGGAGTCTTCACATTTGCCAACACATGCATCATCCTAATGAGGATGTTCATCGTCTGTATGTGTTCAGATCAGAAGGAGGATCAGGATTAGTTCAACGTGATAAAAAATGTTCTTTACTACTTATTTGTTTTATTGTTCCTCAATAGTATATAGTTTCATCTATCATCTGCTCTGCACACCTCTTGTGCCTTTTGAGAAGGTGTTAGGTTTTCCGTTACTTCTAAAGTCTTCTCATTCTCTTTCACTTCTAGGAGCTTCTTGCATCTTAGAGGCATTATCACCTTACTTGGCCCGTGAATTGATTAAACTATATATATATATATATATATATATATATATATATATATATATATATATATATATATATATATATACTAGCAGCATGGACCGGCGTTGCCCCTGGTTGATTCAAAAATCGTACGACTCATACAGCAATCACTATCACTTGACTTAAAATATTTTTGCCCTTCCTTGCCTTTAAAGGAGTGCCCTTTGCCGTGCTGATGTTGCTACATGCCTTACTACTTGCCTATCTCACACTGCGAATTTTTCTAAGCTCTATACTAAACATTAAATCTGTTACGAAAAAAGAACTAAACAAAATGAACACAAAAAGATCAGCTTTAAAAAAGGACTTGTAACTGGAAAAACCGAATGAAAAAAGAATGTTAACAACAAATACTTTTTCACACCCAACCCGGTTCTGCGGAATCAGAATCAACGTTGAGTTTAAGCAAGCAAATGAGCCAATTGGAGTAAAGTGCCATGCAGATTTAAATTTTTCCCACTTGTGACGTATGCAGCTATTGATTTTTTTTTGCATGCTAGCATGCTTGTTAACATTCGTATCAGTCAGCTGTTGGCTCTCACGCTGGCCAATAGAATCTTCCTGCCTATTTGTGGCAGCCAGCTATTGGCTCTCACTCTGGCCAGTAGAAAATGGCCGCAAACTACATGAAAACTGCCGTAGAAGCATGAAAAAATCGAGTATTTCCACTATAGATGGTAGTTGGGAAATGCAAAGTCAGTCTTGGCCTTCTCGCTAACTTGGAGAATGTGTATGTAAATTTTGGTGCGAATCTGTCGAAAATTGCGGCCGTGCATTTGTTACACACATACACACATCCTGCCTTATATATATATATATATATATATATATATATATATTCTACTTTTGATTGTAGTTCTTTGTTGAAACAACAAAAGAAATTTGTCTTTTATGCTACTTATTGCTATTATGCAGTTACTGTACATGACCAGTGTTAATGAAAATAATTTTTGATGCAAATGATTAATGCCAATAACAATTCAACCCTAGTTGAGATCATGCACTCAATACAAATGATCCTTTCCTTAGCTACATTGCATGTGCTTCGTCAGGGCTATATACAGTTTTGAATTCAGAGTTCCCCTTTTTTGTTGCCAGCCAAGGCCATAGAACCCAGTCAGTTCTGCTATTTACCCATAGCTGGGAGGAGAAGCAACGGATACATAATTTTATTAAGTGTACTAGCATGTAAGTTAATGTAAATAGAATTGTCTTACAAAATAAGAATAGTCTTCAAAGATAATGACAGAAAGACTGGATTATGACCTACATTGAAGAACATGAGAAAAGAAATAAAGAAAGAAAAAACTTTATTCAGAAATAAATTAAGCCAAGAAATTCAAAAGGGAATTTCAAGTGTGGAAAGAAGTACAAAGAAACCATAACAAAAACCTACTGCAGCAGGAAAGAAAGTAAAAACAGAAGGTAAAAGCAAATTCAATGAACCATATTCATATAAATTTATTCGTGTCTGGATAAAATTAAAATCCATTTATTGTTGTAAAATTTTTTTGGTCTGAAGAGATGGGCATCTGGTCCTATGAAATAAATTATTACTAATGGATTTCTAAGAACTCTGCTTTCATTATTATTATAATATATATATATATATATATATATATATATATATATATATATATCTGTGTATGTGTGTGTGTGTGTGAAATGTATGTCTATATAAATATATATATATATATATATATATATATATATATATATATATATATATATATATATATATATATGCAAATTTTATATTTATTATTTATATATTATATATGCATGGTACTTATTAGAAAGCGCTCAATATCGGTGATAGAATGAACATATTTAGTTAGAGGGATGTGAGTGTTATGACCCTGGGTTCCACACTAATTGAAAATGACAGACGAACAAATTGTAATACAATTGCAAATAGCATGAAACCCAGTGTCAGAAACTCACCTCAATTCAACTAAATATATATATATATATATATATATATATATATATATATATATATATTATATATATATATATGTCTGACTGCTATAAAACCATAATACACCTACTGGAGTGACAAAGAACCTAGAAAAAAAGGTATTAGGTTGGTGCAAAAATAATGCCGTTTTCTCACATATGTTACTATGTGAGAAATCGACATTATTTTTGCACCAACCAAATAAGCAAAGTCAATGGATCATATTAAAAAATTATGACAACAGAAACATCTTCATGATCGATCCTCTGCCAGTACCAAGCAATGTGATGTAGACAAACCCCATACCCATCAGTGGCAAAATCTTTGAATGAAAGAGACGATGATATTGATAGTGTTGATGACTAAGTAGGACAATTCTTTGAATGAAAGAGACGATGATATTAATAGTGTTGATGACTAAGTAGGCTAATTGTTTTAATGAAAGAGACGATGACATTGATAGTGTTGATGTCTCAGTGGGCAAATACTTGTATGAAAAAGACGATGACATTGATATTGTTGATGTCTAATTAGGCCAATTCTTTGAATGAAAGAGACGATGACATTGATAGTTTTGATGACTAAGTTGGCCAATTCTTGTATGAAAGATACGAAAATATTGATATTGTTGATGACTAAGTAGGCCAATTCTTTGAATGAAAGAGACGATGACATTAATAGTGTTGATGTCTAAGTAGGCCAATTCTTGTATGAAAAACACGATGACATTGATAGTGTTGATGACTAAGCAGGCCAATTCTTTAAATGAAAGAGACGATGACATTGATAGTGTTGATAATTAAGTAGGCCAATTCTTGTATGAAAAAACGATGACATTGATAGTGTTGATGACTATGTAGGTCAATTCTTTGAATGAAAGAGACGGTTGAAAGATAAAAAGAAAGAAGGAAAGAAGGAAGAAAATGAAAATAGAGGGAAAAAAGAGAAATAAAGGAAATTAGTGAAGAAAAATGAAAACGCAAGGAAGAAAGAAATAAAGAAAGAAAGAAGGAAGGCAGAAAAAGAAAAGAAAGGAAAATAGAGGGAATAACGAAAGTGAAAGAAAGAAAAAAGAAAGAAAGAATGAAAGAAAGAAAGAAAATACAGGGAATAAGGAAAGGGAAAAAGAAAAGAATGAAAGGAAAATAGAGGGATTAAGGAAAGTGAAAGAAAGAAAGAAAGAAAGAAAGAAAGGAAAATAGAGGTAATAAGGAAAGAGAAAAAGAAAAGAATGAAAGGAAAATAGAGGGATTAAAGAAAAGTGAATGAAAGAAACAAACAAAGAAACAAAGAAAGAAAATAGAGGGAATAGGGAAAGTGAAAGAAGAAAAGGTAGAAAGGAAAATAGATGGAATAACGAAAGTGAAAGAAAGAAAGAAAGAAAGAAAGAAAGAAAATAGAGGGAATAAGGAAAGGGGAAAAGAAATGAATGAAAGGAAAATAGAGGGATTAAGGAAAGTTAAAGAAAGAAAGAAAGAAAGAAAGAAAGAAAGTTAGGAAAATAGAGGGAATAAGGAAAGTGAAAGAGAAAAGAAAGGAAATAGATGGAATAACGAAAGTTAAAGAAAGAAAGAAACAAACAAAGAAACAAAGAAAGAAAATAGAGGGAATAAGGAAAGGGAAAAAGAAAAGAATGAAAGGAAAATAGAAGGATTAAGGAAAGTGAAAGAAGGAAAGAAAAAAGAGGTAAAGGAAAAGTTACAGAAAATTAGTCAATGCTGTTAATGATATAAAATATTAAGAAATATCCCTTTTAAACAAAATGTGTCACACTTTTTCAAAAAATGTCTTTCAATAACATCCGAATTTCATTTATGTCCTTCTGTCGCAGGTTAGAATTGTTGTAAACAATTTTATGATAAAAAATATTTCAAAAGAAAACAATAATGTTAATGAATGACTCTGTATTTACCTTAAATGTATATTAGTTCATTAGAATTCATCTTAATTGATTATGTTTTAGGCAAACCGTATTTCATGCTAATCCCTAATGCTATACAAGGCCGACCTCTAATTGCTTCACATCTTAATTGATTTGTGGTCTTATGAGGGTTTCTATTTCTTTCTTCTCTCTTGCGTTTTTTCTTATTCACTATTTCCTCCTTTCCTTTCCTCTTTCTTTCTTTTTTTCTTTCTTGCATTTTGCCTTACCCCCTCTATCTACCTTTACTTCTTTCTTTCTTTCATTTTAATTTACTCCCTCTCTCTTCCTTTACTTCACTCCTTCCGTCTTTCTTTCTTTCTTTCTTTCTTTCTTGCATTTTAATTTATTCCCTTTCTTTTCCTTTACTTCTTTCTTTCTTTCTTTCTTTCTTACATTTTGCCTTATTCCCTCTATCTTCCTTTCCTTCCTTGCTTCATTCTTTCATTTTTCTCATTTCATATTCCTTTCTTTCTTTCTTTCTTTCTTTTTTATTTTCCTTTCTGTTGGAAGGAGAAATCCTTGCCAAGACTACGTCCTGGGTAAGACGATAAACTACATCTGACAGCAAGGCCTCTGATGAGGAGGTTTCGAGAAGTTTGTAACTACCATTTCATTGCTGGTGTTCCAAGGTCCGCCTTGACATGGGGTGGTAGCACCTGTTACGTTTCCAACTATGGGCAAACAGTTAACCCCTAAACTTGGCTCAAAAATCTTTTAAAGTGTAAAAATGGGTTTTAATATCAGCAATACATTTTTGGAAAAAAATATTACAAACAACACATTTTTGAACAAAAACATTTACCATCAATATATTATTACCAGCTGTACATTTTTGAAAAAGAAAAATATTATCAGCAAAATACATTTTTAAAAAGGAAAAATATTATCAGCAAAATACATTTTTGAAAAGGAAAAATATTATCAGCAAAATATATTTTGGTAATAGAAAAATCTTATCGGCAAAATACATTTTTAAAAGGAAAAATATAATCAGCAAAATACATTTTTGAAAAAGAAAAATATTATCAGCAATACATTTTTGGAAAAATTACCAGCAATTTATTTTTAAAAAATATATTACCTGCAACACAAACCTTGTCAACATTAAATAAACCATTGAGATTGATATGCTGTAAAACAGACCAAACTAAACCAAACCTTCTCCACATTGTGGAAAGTGTCAAGCCTTTGCCCAGTTTTCAAGAACACAGACAAGCACTCGCCCCCCTTTCATTATAGATCCATGAATCTCCTCAGTGTCATTAGCAAGGCATTTGAAGTTACAATCAACAAGAAGGTTGTTGAGCACCCCAAAACAACCTCTTGAATGACAAACAATACAGGTTTCAATCAGCCTGATCCACTGCTGATATACTAACTACCATTATCTGCAGAATGAGTAAGGCACTAGACAACAAATACATATCAAGGACCACGGCATTAGATATTTCAAAGACGTTTGAGAAGATGTGACACAAAGGACTGCTTCTCAAACGCTTTAACTATGGAATCACGAAAAGTGTCTTCTGCACTAGGATAGATCTCAGAAGGTAATACTCCATGAACAAACCTTGGAGCTGCCTGCATTTATTGCTTGGGCCTTGGAAGACAGGCCGTTAACAACTACCTTCAGGGATCTACCTGTTAGGAAAGACTTTATAATTAGGTGGTATCTTTATTACAGTCTGGGAAGTCTAGACACTTATAAAAAGCCTTGACCACTGGCTCAGACTAAATCCCAGTTGTTGTCCTGAAGAATATCAACCCAGAAATATCCTCAATATTAGCAAATTTATTTAACTGCTGCTTGTTGGTGAAATCCTCCCCAAGTTTGTAGAATTGTCAGGCGTATACCCAGTTTTCAAGAACATGGGAGATAGCTCATCCTCCCCATCAGTATAGATCCATCAGTTTCATCAGTGTTATTACGAAGCTTTTTGATACTACAAACAACAAGGTTGTTGATCACCTAAATAAGAAGATCCTCTTGAGCAACAGGTAGTACAAGTTTGGATCAACCCAATCCACTGCTGATGTCTTAATTTCCATTCACAGAATCAGTGAGACACGAGAGAACAAATGCATTTTAGTGATCATAGTATTAAATACTTTGACAAGGTATGGCACAAACGACTGCTGCTTAAGCTCTCTAGCTATGGAACCACTGGAAGATCCTTATATATAATAAAGTCCTTCCTGGAGGTAGCTATTAATGATCAGTCCTCTGGGTTGTAGCAGTCAATACAGACATCTTCCCATGGGTCATTTCTTGGACCAACCTTCTTTTTCAGTCAGTTATGTTCCATGTGTGATATACACTTAGGCGATCATGTATCTTTCGATACATTACTGATGAGGCAATTATTTTTCTTGCAGTAGGTTGCCATTTCCTTCTGTGGTAGACCAGTTGCCATCAAAGGTTATACAACCCAGTCTGTCATGCCATTTGCCCATAGCTGGTGGTAGAAGAAGAGGATTCATATCTTTCCCAAGGGTATCAGCACGTAAGTGAATGTAATTTGAACTCGGCTCTCCGATTCCTCAATCCAAGCCATTATCCATTACTCCACCATGCCTCAAACCTTTTATTTTACATAAAGATCTGCATAAAAGTGTATGCTGATCATTTGTGGATGCTGATAATATGTGGGTACACCCCCAAAACTCGCAATGACCAGAGATTGACAGCTTATCTCTCCTCCAATCTAGCCCTAACATCTCAGTGGAGGAAAAACGGGGTGGAGGATATATTCAATACCTTGAAAGTCAAACTAATTACATTCCATCATTGCTTATCGGACACTGAATTATCACCAGTCATATTGGATAGATGTGCCTACATAGAGGCCCTATACCGTGAACAACTATTGGGCCTTAGACTCAATCCAGACTTCAAGTGGAGCTTTTACATTTGAGCCATCACTAAAGTTGCAGGAAAAATAGTTGGTTCCCTGTACCGTTCTAGTAAGTACCTGACTCCTCATGCTATTCGCTACCTTGGTACTGATGTCAAATTTGGCTAGGAGCTGCAGAGTCCTAATTTTCCAGTTTCAATAGAGTCCTGAAACGTCTCTGCATCCTTGTGGGTGATAAATTATTTTATTTTCTCCGCACCTCCTCTCTCATAAACGATGAATTAAGTAAGAGTTAAACTACACTCTACTCTCCTTGTGATAGATATTGAAGTATTCGTTGCCATGAGCTTTGTCTGCAGCACATTCGGGTATCGACCAGGGCTGTGAGTTTTTTTTTTGGGGGGGGGGGGTATAAATCTCTCCATTTTAGAAAGGATCCATTCTGTGCTACTTAATCTGTAACCTTTATACCTTGAGTGGCTCCCGAGCCTTGTACAGGATGAATCACATTGAAAAAAAAAACTTCATTTCTTTCTTTCTTTCTTTCTTTCTTTCTTTCTTTTACTGCATATCTTCCATTTTGATTTTTTGATTTTAATCTCCTCACTTCTTTCTTGGAAACATTTCTTTCTTTCTTTCTTTCTTTATTTTGCAGTATGTCTTTCTTTTCTTCTTCTTTTCTTTGTTTTTAGCACCTTCATTTCCAATCTTTTTCTTTCCTTTTTCTTTGTACCATTCCTTTTTCTTTTGCCTTTCTTTCTTTTTTCTTTCTTTCTTCCTTTTCCAGTATTTCTTTCTTTATTTCTTTCATTCTTTTTCGTTTGCAGCATTTTCTTCTTTCCTTCATTATTTCTTTCTTTTCTTTGCAGCATCTATTTTTCTTTCTTTCTTTCTTTCTTTCTTTCTTTTCCAGCATTTCTTTCTTTCTTTCTTTCATACTTTTTTTTCTTCCTTTTGAAGTATTTCTTTCTTTATTTCTTTGAATCATTCTTTTTTTTCCAGCATTTCTTCCTTTTCTTCTTTCCTTCTTATTGTCTTTCTTTTTTCTTTCCTGCTTACCTTCTTTCTTTCCTTCTTTTCTTCTTAATTTCTTTCTTCTTAGCACCTTTATTTCCAACCTTTTTCTTTTGTTTCTTTGCACCATTTTTTTCTTTCTTTCTTTCTTTCTTTTCCTTCCTTCCTTCCTTCATTTGCTTCCTTTTATATTCTTTCTTTCTTTCTTTTTTATATCCTTTCTTTCTTTTTTAGATTCTTTTTTTTCTTTTACTTTTTTCTTCCCTTTCTCCTCTCCTTTTTAATATCCTTTCTTTATTTTCCTTCCTTTCTTTTTTATCCTTCCTTTCTCTATTTCTTTCTTTCTTTCTTTCTTCTCAGCAGATTTGATTTCATCTTCCCAATTCAATTCCCCACATGACTGAACATTACTACACCTGCAACTTCTTCTTGAACTGCTCTGTTGCAGAAACAAAACTTCCACTCCAATCTTCATTCAGCTAATATCAGGAGGAAATAAAAAAGGCCATACATGTAATTCCAACCTGTTCAGTGCTACTGATGACTATTCTCTCTCTCCTGAAGCTCACCTCTAGACTTCTCCCCCTGTGGAGAATAGCATTACAGCCTGACGCCATGCTAGACATTGATGCTGTGGTTTCTGTAGTAAGTGGTTTTTCTACAAAATGGAATTGACCCACTAAAAAAATTAGGAATTTTAAATTCAGACTTTTGGTTCTATCATCCTCAGGTTACAGGAACTCACAATCATGAGCTTCTTTCTTTTATATGTCATGTCGATCCAGGATGTAAGCAAACATGGCTCTCTACTTCTTCCATCCCTTGTAGCTCTCAATAAGTTTTCTCTCTTTGCTACTTCCCCTAGGCCATATTCTGCCATCCACTTGCTTAAGCTGGAAGGTATATCATGTTTTGCTTTTCCTTGTTTCTCTTTTTCTCTATTCGACCTGCGAGTATCAGATTCTCCAAGCCCTCCTTTCTCATTATGTATCCCAGAAATTTTATCTGCCTCTTCCTGATGTTAAGTATAAGCTTATTCCTTGTTTGCATCCTCTCCAAAACCTCACTGTTACTCACACGCTTGGTCCAGGATATCCTTAGCATCCTTCTGTAAAACCATACCGCCACCTCGAGTCTCTTCTTCATTTTTGAGCAGACCGTCCAACATTCACTGCAATAAAGGAAGACAGATGTCATATAGCAGTTTAGTACTCTTTTTTCTTTATTACCAAAGAAATCTTCCTGTCTCGTAATACTCTGTCTAGCTTTTGGAATGTGTCCCTGGCCATCCCAATACGTCTTCGGATCTCAGTGTCACCTTTGCTGTCCTCTGTCAAAACACTTCCCAGATATTTAAACCTTCACACCTGCTTGCTTTTAGTGTCCCTGAATCTGTAAATTGTATTTCAAGCTCATCCTTTTACTGATGACCATCTATTGTTTTTTTGTAGTTTATGCTTCGTCCCTTCTTCTTGCTCTCCTTCGCTACCTTCTGTGGAAGGTTTTTTTAATTTCTTTTCCATGTCTGCTATCAGTACTGTCATCTGCGTATCTTATATTGTTAAGATTGTGGCTGCCAATCTTGCCCCTAATATTAAAACATGGCCACTGGAATAGCCACGGCCATGGACTATATTAAGGAAGGGTTCCCACATGACAGAGAACACTAAATCAAGGACCCTGATATTCCGCATATATGCCTCCAAGTGGTACTTGTATACATTCATCTCCACCCTCTATCATTCTCATGATGACGGAACTGTAATGTTTGACCAAAGAGCTGGGGCGATTAATAATATCCTCACTGATTATCCCTCAGCTAGCTTTCATATTTGTAGTGGCTTCAATATTTATTACAAATAATAGGTAGCCAACTCGGAGAAAACTGATGAAGAAGGTAGATACTAGTAAAACTACCCTGTTGCCTAGGAGCTAATGGAGATTATTGAGGGTCCCACCCATGTCCCTGATGCAACAGGACATCAGACAAACCCCGTTAACTTCTTCCTCACATCCTGTCCTTAAAAATACATCACTGAAGATTTATCTCCACCCACACATGGCTGGGCACTTTCAGATCATTGACTTGTCAGTCGATGTCAAATCAAAGGAATGTGTTTTTCTATAGAACTATTTTTCAGTACATGAAAGCCGACTGGGACTGTTTCAGATCTTACATGATGGAAATTCCTCTCTCAGCCTTACACAAACATACACCCTCAAAAGCTAACACACCCATCACAGCTGGAGAGTTTTATACCACAGAGGAATTCCAGCAAAGCACAGCCAGCTCTGAAAATCTAAGTATTTCGAACACAATTTTATGACTTCAGCTCAATATATTTTGAATGCAATTGCTTGCCTTCAGCTCGACATAAAATGTATTGTTGGTATTGTTGCTATCCGCTTGCATCCAAGCATCAGAATCGTCATCTGCTCTTCTTATCCTCTTTCTCCCCTCTAGTGGTAGTAGAGGCGAAGATGGCCATGAAGGCCCAGCCCTACTCCTGAAGAGTCGAGAGCAGGATTCACAAAGGTGATGGATGTGGCTTGGCAAACTGTCCCACCTGACAGCACATCACAGATACTCTTCATGTTGATGGTTGCACTTGAAAGTTCCCCTCCCCATGGTCCTATGCCATGAAGAACAAAATTGCAGCACTGGTTTCCCAGGTCTCTGAGTTGATGTTCACCTGTGTTAGGGATATATTCAACTGATCCTTGTAGCACAGTTTTGGGTGTATTTGTAGCTTATTGCTGCTGGCAAGTTCTCCAAAAAGGATGACATGTGGGAGTCAAGTAGGTTGCATTCTAGACACATGACTGGCCCAACAGAGATAATGTACATGTTGTAGTATACCTATGGACGATAATGGGTATTAAATCCTCATCTCCTAAATTAAGACAGAAATAAAATTTAGCATTTTATTCATGTCTGGGGGATACTGGAAGTAGTCAGCACTTGCTCCCATCTGACCATCGGGATCGTCATCCTCTCTCCTTATTCCCTTTCTCTTCCTTCTGGTGGCGGTCGTGGAGATGGCTGTGAAGGCCCAGCCTACACATGAAGGGTTGTCAGTAGGAGTCACAGTGGAGTGTGGGTAGTGGATGTGGCTAGGCAAGTTGGGCCCTCCTGACAGCATGTCACAGATCCTCTTCATATTTACAGTTGGACTCAAAAGTTTCATGGCATATAAAGAAACACTTGAACCAAGCTTTAGAAATACTTAGTGGCTGAGATAGTTGCACATCAGTAGAAAAAGGAGCAAGCAATAACTGAATATTGTTGAAATAAGTATTTGGGAAGTGTTTTAACAAGGGACCAAAAGTGCAACAGTGAAATTTGAAAGTTTATTGGGATAGCCGAAAATGCCTTCCAAAAGCTAAGCAGAGTATTAAGAAATAGAAAAAAACTTAGCCAGAAACAAGGAAAAGACTACTAAACTGTTACATGATATCTGTTCTGTATAGTAGTGAGTGTTGGACAATCTCCCCAAAGATGAAGACGAGACATGAAACAATAAAAACATGGTTCTACAGAAGGATGCTGAGAATACCATGGACCAAACATGAAAGCAACATCGAAGTCTTACAGAAACTGCAAACAAAAAGGAGATTTAAGCTTACGATGAGAAAGCGACTGTTGAAATTTCAAGGCAACATAGTGAGAAAAGAAGGCTTGGAAATTTTGAAACTCACAAGACCTAGTAAAGACAAAAGGAAGAGAGATAAACAGCTTCATAACCCCTGCCTAACGAGTTTGCCTAAATGGTTGGCAGAATGAGGATTAGAAGAAATAGAAAAAAGACAAAATTTACTACGAGCTACAAAGGACAAGAAATCGTGGAGAGCCATGATCGCCAACGTCCTGAAAGGAGACAGCACATAAAGAAGCAATTACACCAAGCTTTAGAGATACTTAGTGGCTGAGATAGTTGTACATTAGTAGAAAAATGGTGCGAGAAATAACTAAATAGTGCAGAATGAGAAAAATTTACACCAGTATATTAAATTTGCCCAGATCGACAGACACCTGAAGAAGGTCCGACATGGAAACGGCTGAAACGTTAATATAAGAACAACAACATTGAATCAAATTGTAAATATTGTTAAATCCTCATCTCATAAATTAAGACAGAAATAAAATTTAGCATTTTATTCACGTCTGGGGAATACTGGTAGTAGTCAGCACTCGCCTCCATCTGACCATCGGGATCGTCATCCTCTCTCCTTATTCCCTTTTTCTCCCTTCTGGTGGCAGTTGTGGAGATGGTTGTGAAGGCCCAGTCTACGCATGAAGAGTTGTCAAAGAGCATTTGACAAGGCCATTCACATGAATTTGATTTTACTGAACAACGAAGCGTGACAGAGAGGCCCACACACATGGCAAGAGCACGTCTCTCGCGGCTTGAAGGGGATTGAGAGAGACGTGATCTGACAATCCTGGTTGTATATTGGACTGTCATATGCTTGGTCAGTCAAGGCCCAGCTTGGTTATGCCAGCCCGAGTGGTGCTGCTCTCTCCTACCAGTTTGGTCGTTGAGAGTGTGTAGATATTTGCCGATTTCTCTGTTGGGGTCTTCAGAAGTTGGTCATGTTCAGTTTTGTTGCTCCTCCTCGACCTTACCAACATGGGAGGCCCTAGAGGAGTTGCCTTCAGTGCTAGAAGGAGTAATAACAGCGAACTTGAGAAGTCTACTCTCTGAAAAAATAACTTTTGAAAAGAATACTTTGAATTTCAACTGATAGTAAAACACATTATTCAGTGAACACCTAATGTTTCCTGAATTGAAACAGCTAATCTCATCATTACCATTTACCTTACTTCATTCATATCTATCTATCTATCTATCTATCTATCTATCTAAGGTTATTTGTATCTATCTATCCTTGTATGTCCATTTTTTATCTATCTCTCTATTTCAATTT
Organism: Acanthosepion lycidas; assembly: GCA_963932145.1. Taxonomy (NCBI): domain Eukaryota; kingdom Metazoa; phylum Mollusca; class Cephalopoda; order Sepiida; family Sepiidae; genus Acanthosepion; species Acanthosepion lycidas. Next base: position 98,783,208 of record OZ010599.1, read on the forward strand.
GTTCATATCATATCTATCTATCTATCTATCTATCTATCTATCTATCTATCTATCTATCTATCTATCTATCTATCTATCCCAGTCTGTTCATATCTATCTATCTATCTATCTATCTATCTATCTATCTATCTATCTATCTATCTATCTATCCCAGTCTGTTCATATCAATCTATCTATCTATCTATCTATCCCAGTTTGTTCATATCTATCTATCTATCTAAGGTTATTTGTATCTATCTATCCTTGTATGTCCATTTTTTATCTATCTCTCTATTTCAATTTGTTCATATCATATCTATCTATCTATCTATCTATCTATCTATCTATCTATCTATCTATCTATCTATCTATCCCAGTCTGTTCATATCTATCTATCTATCTATCTATCTATCTATCTATCTATCTATCTATCTATCCCAGTCTGTTCATATCTATCTATCTATCTATCTATCTATCTATCTATCTATCCCAGTCTGTTCATATCTATCTATCTATCTATCTATCTATCTATCTATCTATCTATCTATCTATCTATCTATCTATCTATCTATTTCAGGTTATTTGTATCTATCTATCCTTGTATGTCCATTATTTATCTATCTCTCTATTTCAATTTGTTCATATCATATCATATCATATCTATCTATCTATCTATCTATCTATCTATCTATCTATCTATCCCAGTCTGTCGGGATCTATATCATAACTGAACCTAAGCTGAAGGATATAAAAATATGGTCGACATCATATCTATCTATCTATCTATCTATCTATCTATCTATCTATCTATCTATCTATCTATCTATCTATCTATCTATCCCAGTCTGTTCATATCTATCTATCTATCTATCTATCTATCTATCTATCTATCTATCTATCTATCCCAGTCTGTTCATATCTATCTATCTATCTATCTATCTAAGGTTATTTGTATCTATCTATCCTTTTATGTCCATTATTTATCTATCTCTCTATTCCAATTTGTTCATATCATATCATATCTATCTATCTATCTATCTATCTATCTATCTATCTATCTATCCCAGTCTGTCGGGATCTATATCATAACTGAACCTAAGCTGAAGGATATAAAAATATAGTCGACATCATATCTATCTATCTATCTATCTATCTATCTATCTATCTATCTATCTATCTATCTATCTATCCCAGTCTGTTCATATCTATCTATCTATCTATCTATCTATCTATCTATCTATCTATCTATCTATCTATCTATCTATCCCAGTCTGTTCATATCTATCTATCTATCTATCTATCTATCTATCTATCTATCTATCCCAGTCTGTTCATATCTATCTATCTATCTATCTATCTATCTATCTATCTATCTATCTATCTATCTATCTGTGTGTCTGTCTATCTCAATTTGTTCATTATCTATCTCACTATCTATCTTTCTATCTATCTCTCCATCTGGAGCTATATCATTTAGTGTACTTAAGCAATATAATTTTCTAAAAAGCAGTTTTCTTTTAAAAGACTTTGTAAATTTCAATGAACTGTAATGCCAACATCTACAGCTTGTTTTCTTTGGTTGTTCCCAGGAATATGTTCACCCTTACAAGCCCAATTTGTGTTTCGTCAGACTTCTTCCACAACAAACTTGTCAAGTACATTACTCACTGCATTTCTCTGCTTCTCTTACCTTTGAAGTAACCAGAGAGTATTAAATTCGCCAAGCCTTCTTTCCTCATTGTATCCTAAATTCCAACTAGCTCTTTCTGATTGATAGAAACGGTTTCTGTGATGATTCTTTTCTTAGTTGAACATCCTAATTGAACTCTGTATGACAATAAATTACATCCAGCGACAAGGCTTCTGATTAAGGGATTGGAGGTTTAAGAAAACATCTCTTAATTGCTGATGTTCCTAGATCCACCCTGTCCTAGGATGGTCACACCTGTTAAGGTCATAGTTATGGTCAAGTAGTGAGGCTCTGCCCCATGAAACAAAAACAAAAGCTGAGTATTTTCTACCATGTATTCAGTTGTGAAAGCAGAATAACATATATCCTATTTTTATTACTTCAAAGCTCCCAAGAAAATTTAATTTTGGCATTAAATGACTCATGAAGGAGTTGATATACCATTAAACAAACAAATCAATTAATCATAATTGAAGCTAAGCTGAGGGATATGAAAATACAGTAGACGTCAAAGTGAAACATCTATGAAAATTCAGCTATCCAAGAAGACATTGCAAATGGTACGGCAAAAATGAAAGTGGCTTTTCAGAAACTAAGATCAAAGAATAGCGTGAGAATAAAAGAAAAAAGAAAATGAAAAACGAGAAAAAAATGGAATGTCAGCTTTCATATATGGCAGAAGTAAGAGACAATTTCATCATCATGATTGAAAAAATTAACATTACCATAAACTGAGCAAGCTTCAAATAACATTCTTCAAAATGCAATAAATTTATATTATACATATAATAGCCCTATTCTATCAGTGATGCTGGCATTCATTCCTGACCACTGACAATCCCTTTCTTCCTGATTTTCAATGCATTCCTATAGTAAAATCATTAGCAACGCATTTACATTATACATATAATAGCCCTATTCTATAAGTAATGCTTGAATTCATTCCTGACCACTGACAATCCATCAATTTTCAATTTGTTCTTTTAGTCAGTTTATCAATTGCTGATTTACACTGTGAAAGACAAAAGCTTTAATGAATGCCATGTTTACCATTGAAGGTTGCAAGAATTTCTCCATTTCCTGCCATGGCACCCAATGAAGAATATTTGCACTGTCTTTCATGATGTATTGAATATTTGTAAATTCCAGAAATTGTTTTTTAAATTCATAAATGCCACCTGTCACTTCTTTGATAAATCTTATTCTCAGCTTCATTCGAAGACGTCCGTTGAGGCAGATTTTCATCAAACCTCCTTTAAACAAACATAAGATATTTATTTTCAATCAAGCTTGAAATATATTTTCATAAAATTAATCATTTCTTTACAGAATTTTTTTGCATTTTTTAAAACAAATATTAAAAAAAAACACAATCCTATAAACATTAACAACTGCATTAAACATCTTTTGCAAACAATTGGGAAAAGATCATTCTTTTGGCATCTGATTTGACATTGGAAACTTACATTTTTTTTTTGTTTAATTCTAAAATCTCAAATACCTAAATTTTTTCTCGGGATTTCTGAGATAAAGTATTGTTATTCTTCAATATTTCTTTTAAACTAGCATTCTCATCTTCATTTTTATTATACAAAATATGTTGGTCAATGTACTTTCCCATCTACCCCCAATCCATGGCTAAGCAGACATGAGTGCAGATATGGGTCTGAAGTGTTTTAATTAAAAAATTCAGACCTTAAATTCCAAATTGTTAAGGATCAATATGGTAAATGACAAGGGTGACAGCTGAGGAAACTTCAATGTGAAAAATTTCAAGTAATATGGGAGATTAGACAAACTGAAATATTTTGAAGAGAAAACAACCAAAATGAAAACACTAATTCAAACGACTTACACAATAATGACAATACTTTATCTCAAATGTTTATTTGAAAGAATTCAGAACAAAACCTGAAAATTGCCAGGAAGTTATTTAAAAGCAAATGTTTTGGCAATTTTGAATATTGAATAAAAGCATTTTAGATTATATGAAACAAATTTATTAATTTAGCTGACATGTCCTTTCACTTTTTCCCATCATATAGCATTAGAAGTTGTCTTTTAATTCTATGGTAGGCGCTGTCATAATGTGCTTTTTTTAATAGAATAAGCCAAAAAAGATGTTTTTCTAGAAAGATAGTATTAGAAACTTCAGGAAGTGTATGCTTATTGACATAGCAATACCATCTAAGAGAAACACCTCCATGAAAATTATCGAGAAATTGTCCAAATACAAAGACCTGGAGATCGAGATTAACAGGAAGTGGGGAATGAAGACTGAGACTGTACCAATAGTAATCGGAGCACTGGGCCTCTTGAGAAAAGGAATGGACAATCTTACTAACAGTGTCTCAGGTAACATCAACATACAAGTTGCCCAGAAGATCGCCCTACTAGAAACATCCTATATACTAAGAAAAGTGCTATCAAGTAAATGATAATTCTCCTATTGGGCCTAAGGACTATAGTTTGGACCCAGCTCTACAGGATACAAAGCAGGAAACATAACATGCACAAATAATGATAATAATAATAATAATAATAATAATAATAATAATAATAATAATAATAATTCACACAGACAGAACAATCAAAGCTAATTGCCCAGACATTGTTATTAGAGATCTCACACAAAAAAGTGCCTCCTTATATGGCAGTCCCTGCAGACTGCAATGTATCTTTCAAGATTTTCAAAAAGCTATCAAAATACAAGGACCTTGAAATCGAAATCTCAAAAATGTGGCACATAAGAACATCAACAATCCATGTTGTGTCTGGAGCCCTCGAATTGGTTGGAAAAGATTACAGTAGACTAAATGAAGGGATTCCTGGAAGTCCATGCCTTAAAGAAATACAAAAAATTGTTTTCATGAGTACAGCCCACACTTTATAAAAGGCTTTGTCTATGAAAAATATGTTGTTGTTGTTTTTTTTTTTTTTGTTTTCTTTTAGTGGAAAATATGATACCATTTCTAACCTTAGAAAGAAATGAGTACACACCAGAAATCAAAGGAAATAATAATAATAATTAATTTCATTCAAAAGATTGATTTGAATTGAGTCATGGCAGTTGTCATGGTGAGCTCTTTTATTGGCTTAGCCAAAAAGATGGTTCTTTTTCTACCATTAGGTGGCATTAGAAGCGTTTAGTTCTGAATTTATTGAAAAAAATTTAATTTTAATTACAGGATGATAGATTGTCTAAGAGTACATTTTTAATGGAGTTAGCCAAAATAATGTTCTGTTCTTATAGTAAGATGGCGTTAGACATGTTGAGTTTCAATTTTATTCCAAAAAGTTTGTTTTTACTTGTATGGTGACAGTTGTTTAAGTGTACATTTTAAATGTAATGACCAAAAATATTATTCTATTTTTTTAGTATTACAAATTATTATTTGAAAATTTATTAAAAAAATTGCTTTTCTTGGATGATTGTAAGCCGTCTAAGTGTGTATTTGATCTTTTTTTACTGTTAGAAAAGTTTTGTTTTTATTTCATTCAAAAAGATTGCTTTGAATTTTATTGCGATTGCTCTCAATATGGCCACTTTTAATATAAGCCTAAAAGTTTGTTGTATTTTTTAGTAAAATTTCATTAGAAGCATTTAGTGTTGATTTCATTCAAAAAGTTCTTTTTTATTTGTAGTTATCGTGTTTGTTTTTAATGACTAGCCCCAAAATATTGTTTTGTTTTGTTTGTTTTTAAACCATTTAGCATTAAATTCTTTCAAAACTATTTCTTTTACTAGTATGACGACTGTTGTCACAGTGACTGGTTTTATTGGATTGACCAAAAAGATTGTATAGCTTTTATCATAAGATGGCATTAGAAGCGTTTAGTTTTAATTTCATTCATAAAGATTGCTTTTAATGATATAGTGAAAACTATCAAAGCCTGCCTATTTATTGGGTTGGATAAAAAGATTTTCTGATTTGGAAATAAGATGGCATTAGAAGCGTTGTAATTTGTAAAAAAAAATATGACAGTGAATGCTAGACAATCTCCTCGGAGATGAAGAGACTTGAAGCAACAGAAATGTGGTTCTACAGAAGGATGCTGAGGATACTATCGACCGTACATGTGAGCAATGACAATGTTTTTAGAGAAAATGAAAACAATAAAGACTTTTATACTTAACATCAGAAAGAGATAACTGAAATTTCTATGGCGCATAATAAGGAAAGAGCGCTCGGAAAATTCAATACTCACTGAACAGAGTGAAGTCAAGAGGATCAAAGAGAAACAATACATAACATACCTAGCGAGCTTAGAGCAAATGGATGGTGAAACAAGGTTTAGGAGATATTACAGAAAGATTAAATTTATTAATAGATACAAAGGATAGGAAATTGTGGAGAGCCATGATCACCAACGTAGAAGAAGTGAATATGCATGTGTAAATGGATGACAGAACAAGGTTTAGGAGAGATAGCAAAAAGATAAAATATATTAAGTGCTACAAAGGACAGGAAATTGTGGAGAGCCATGATCGTCAATGTCCTGAAGGGACATGACACAGAAGAAGAAGCTTGATTAAATGAATGGTAGAACAATGTTTAGGAGGGATAACAAAAAGACTAAATTTATCAATTGCTACAAAGCAGAGGAAACTGTGGAGAGCCATGATCGTCCATGTCATGAATTGACACAGAACACAGAAAAGGAATACAGGAAAAGACAATAGAAATTTCTGGGATAAATAATGAGGAAAGAGCGCTCGTAAAATCTGATACTCACAGGGCAGACTGAAGGCAAGAGGAATAGACGAAAACAACGCATAACCTACTTTAGGGATGTTGAGTAAACAAGGTTTAGGAGAGATAACAAAAAGACAAAATTTATTAAAATATTCAAAGGACAGGAAATTGTGGAGAGCCATGATCGCCCACGTCCTGAAGAGACACATCACACAGAAGAAGAAGAAGAAGAAGCTTGAGTAAATGGATGGTGAAACAATGTTTTGGAGAGAAAATAGAAAAACAAAATTTATTAAGAGCTTCAAAGGACAGGACATTGTGGAGAGTCATAATCTTCAAAGCTCTGAAAGGAAACAGGACATAGAAAAAGGAGCCATTAACGCACAAGTATTTGATCGTTGCAAAAGAAGATGAGAAAATTAAAAACATTATTAAGGAGAGAGAACAATAAAAGAACAGAAAGATAACGATTGACATTGCACTTAAATTTTTGAAGGTCAGTTTTGTCTGAAATGCATGAAGACTAAGAGTGTTTCATGAAGTTTGAGAAATAAGTTTTGTGAAATAAAAAATGTTTATTGTTTTGTTTTTATCATAAGATGGCATTAGAAGCGTTTAGTTTTAATTTCATTCAAAAAAAGTCTCTTATTTTTTTTATAAAAGTTGTTAGTTCAGTTTTGATCATTTATTGCAATATCTTGACCTTATTCCCTGTCTTTCTCTGTATTCTTTTCCCAAACACTCCTCTTTGCTCTTACTCTTGCTCCCTGTAACCTCTTGCATGCTAGTGCCACTCCTGCCTTGCTTGGTGCAATTGCTTAAAAAGAAATAAATATTCTGTTTTAGTTTTTTTTGTTTTTACAAATTTATTTATTTAATAAGATTGCCAAAAGGTTGCTTATGTCTCTGCAATTAGATAGCATTATAAGCATTTAGTTCTAAATACATCAACATTTTTTTTAGAAATGATTATTTGTAAATTTATTAAAAAGATTGCTTTTCTTGGATGAGTGAAACCGTCAAAGTGCGTATTTGATCTTTTTTTACTGTTAGAAAAGTTTTGTTTTTATTTCATTCAAAAAGATTGTTTTGAATTTTATTGTGATTGCTCTCAATATGGGCACTTTTAATATAAGCCTAAAAGTTTGTTATATTTTTTAGCAAAATGTCATTAGAAGAATTTAGTGTTGATTTCATTCAAAAAATACTTTTTTATTTGTAGTTATCGTGTTTGTTTTTAATGACTAGCCCCAAAATATTGTGTTTTTTTTTTAAAGCTTTGAGTTTCAATTTCTTTCAAAACAATTTCTTTTGCTAGTATGACGACTTGTCGCAGTGACTGGTTTTATTGGATTGACCAAAAAGATTGTTTAGCTTTTATCATAGGATGGCATTAGAAGCGTTTAGTTTTAATTTCATCAAAATGTTTCTAGTATTACAAATGATTAGTTGTAAATTTATTAAAAAGATTGCTTTTCTTGGAATAGTGAAAGTCGTTTTAGTGCATCTTTTATCTTTTTTTTTTAATTAAATGGCGTTAGAACTGAAACCAACTTATGTTTATTTGAGAGAATGCAGAATAAAACCTGAAAATCGCCAGGAAGTCATTTAAAATAATTTTTTGGCAATTTTGAATGTTGAATTAAAGTATTTTAGATTATATAAAACAAATTTATTAATTTAGTTAACGTGTTCATTCACTGTCCAAATATAAGGACCTAGAGATCGAGACTAACAGGATGTGGAGAATGAAGACTGAGACAGTACCAATGGTAATCGGAGCACTGGGCCTCGTGAGAAAAGGAATGGATAATTTTACTAACAGTGTTCCAGGTAACATCAACATACAAATTGCCCAGAAAACCACCCTACTAGAAACATCCCATACACTAAGAAAACTGCTGTCAATTAAATGAAAATTCTCCTATAGGGTCTAAGACTCAAAAAGTGTAAGACAATATAAAAAAAAACACTTTATTAAAGAGAGAGAGAGAACAATAAAAGAACAGAAATTAAGAAGACAAAAGATAATGATTGACATTGCATGTAAATTTTTGAAGGTCACTGTTATCTGGAATGTATGAAGACAAAGACAGTTACAGAAGGGAGAATGTGAAACAAGAAATGGTTACTGTTTTCTTTTTTATCGTAAGATGGCATTCGAAGTGTTTATTTTAAAATTAATTCTCACCAGAAATGTACTGTAATTTCTCAAAAATTAATGCAATGAATATGCATACACCTGGTTCCTCCCTCACAATAATATGATTGGCTGGTGTCAGCCATAAATACAGACTGATGTGGAGGTACAAGGACGACGCCTATTGGCTACGCCTATTGTCTTCCTTTATTGCCTACGCCTATTGCCTACCACTACGACGAGGACCAGTCCATTTTGGTTACCTGCTAGATTGTCCTACGCCGTTACAGTAGTCAACAACCACTTTACTACTTCGAACAAATATAACCCTTTTCGGGACATATAAAAAATAAAACATTTTTTTTTACTGTAAATTACAGGTGATAGTAGGCGTGCGTATTATAAATAGGTTTAAACAAAAATATTTTTTTCATTATTGATTTATAATAATAAATACATACTTGTTCTAAAATAAGAAAGATATTATCCCAATTTTTATTTTAAATCCAACAATAATAATTTTAACATTATTTTGTCAATAAATATATGTTTATCAGTAACTGCATTTTTTATTTGGCGAAAAAATCAAAAAAATCTATGAAAAGGCCAATTTGGAAGAAAATAGGATATCACGTTAACAATCTATTGAACTTTTAATTTTCATCATCATCGTCATCATCATCATCATCATCATCACCACTTTCTATTATAGAATCAATATCTAAATTGTCATTAAACAAGTCATCAATCACAATATTATCTTCGTCCTGTTCAAAATTATCTTCGGCCTCTTCATTCTCTTGCCAAAAGATGTCATCTTAAGAGCCATCCATGGCTGTCGTGAGACAACAATTCTTGAAACCTTTTCTTTATAAAATCCTCACTGACGGTATCGCAAGACTCCTGAAGCCATTTTACAATAAGTTCCAAATCTGTTTTTTTTTCCTGTTGCCATTAGAAGTAAAATTAGAAACACCAGAAAACATCCAATAAAATGTGATATTTATCAAGAAAACCGCATGGTAAGTTTTATATATTAATATTTATTTCTTATTTTTTGTATTTGTTATTTTATTTTAGCCACTTAGTTTGAATTTTATTCTTAATGTCAAGGTCGACAAAATGACTTCGTAATTATTTCTTTTTTGGACAAAATTTAAAGATGTGTATTATACATAGGGATAGATAATTATTTTGAATTTTTGGATTATTTGTTGAGTGCGTATTATATATGGACACGTATTATTTTCGAGAAGTAACGGTATTTCTTAGACATTGTCTTAACTTCAGAATTAATCTGAGGAAATTAACAAGAATTTTGTTCTAAATTCATTGAAGAAGATTGGACAGCTTTTAACATAAGATGGCATTAGAAGCGTTTAGTTTTAATTTCATTCATAAAGCTTGCTTTTAATGATATAGTGACAACTATCAAAGCCAGCCTATTTATTGGGTTGGATAAAAAGATTTTCTGATTTGGTAATAAGATAGCATTAGAAGCGTTTAGTTTTAATTTCATTCATAAAGATTGTTTTTACTGATATAGTGAAAACTATGAAAGCCTGCCTATTTATTGGCTTGGATATAAGGATTTCTGATTTGGTAATAAGACGGCATTAGAAGCGTTGAGTTTTAATTTCATTCATAAAGATTGCTTTTAATGATATAGTGAAAACTATCAAAGCCTGCCTATTTATTAGATTGGGCAAAAGGATTTTCTCATTTGGTAATAAGATGGCATGAGTAGCGTTGAGTTTTAATTTCATTCATAAAGATTGCTTTTAATGATATAGTCAAAACTATCAAAGCCTGCCAATTTTTTGGATTCGGCAGATGGATTTTCTTATTTGGTAATAAAATTTCATTAGAATCATTTAGTTTTAATTTCATTCATAAAGATTGCTTTTAATGATATAGTGAAAACTATCAAAGCCTGCCTATTTATTGGGTAGGATAAAAGGATTTTCTGATTTGGTAATAAGATGGCATTTAAAGCGTTTAGTTTTAATTTCATTCAACATTGTCTCTTATTTGATTATGAAAGTTGTTTTTTCAATTTTAATCATTTTTTTGCTATATATTGCTCAGTTTTTTTGTACAAATTTACAAATCAACATAATTATTTATTTAATAACATTGCCAAGAGGTTGCTCATGTCTCTGCAATTAGATAGCATTATAAGCATTTAGTTCTAAATACATCAATAATTTCTTTTTTTAATTATATAGCGACAGTTGTCATAGGATGTATTTTATTTTAAATTGGGTTACTTTTCTTGTAAAATAGTGTTAGAAGCACTTTGTTCTAAATTCATTGAAAATATTCAACTTTTATTGAAAAATATTTGAGGTGTAAATCATTAAATAGCATGCCGGCTGTCACAGCCGGCATGCTATTTAATGATTTACACCCCAAATATTTTTGGGTTTTTTATTATAAGATGGCATTAGGAGCATTCAGTTTTAAAATCAATCCTCACCATAAATTGTTCCTTCAAATTGCAGGTTATTGAGAACTTTATAGTTTTCTTTTAATGGAAAAAAAAATTCAGTTCTCTGGAAGATTACAAAAGCCACCCAATAACAGTTATTTACTGAAAGGTTTTGGGAGAATCGTGTTGAAAATTGTCTAATGTGGTGTTTAATAAATTTAATATTGAAATTTAACAAATTCTCTTTAATGACTAAAAATGAGAATAAAAATAAGAAAAAAAAAACAAGTAAACTTTTGATGTTTCCCAATAGAAAATAAAGATATTATTAATAACCACAGATTTCTTTAAAAACAACAAAGAGAAGGTTATAGAATCTTTTTAACTCCTTGATGATATTCTTGCTTTGGATTCTATAAAATTGTTGACCCAGTTCTGAAACTTGTCTTTCAGTTAAGTCATCATTTAAAATGGCAAGTAAAAAAAAAAAACTGGCGGCCATTTTGGAATTGCATCTCCATTCACTAAACATTCTGTCTTCCTGCAACAATCAATTTTATAGCCATTCAAACCAACCCTTACTCTTCAGAAGCAATTATTATGGAAGCACTGTTGAGTGCTAGCCATTTTTTTTCTGCTTTTCTTATCTGTTCCTCTTGAATCTATCAAATGCAACAATTTGGCAAGGAGATTACTCAAAAGGTCACTGATTTTTCTGCTTAATGTTAGTCCTGTTGATAGCAGTTTTATGTCGTTCCTTATCTAATAAATTATTCAGAGGAGTTTGTTGCTTTTAATACAATATTTTAGACAGTGTGTTCTCTTGCCTTCCTCATTGCCATCAGAAATGACAGGATGAAGAAGTCAGATTTTTTCTTGAATTAATCTGTCTAATATCTTCATATTTATTGTTTTGTATTCATAATTCTGTCTGGGATGAAGCATTAGGATGATCCCATGTCGTATTTAGACGGTTATCCTCATACTTGTTGTAATTATGGCACGTTTGTTCTTTGGTATTCCTATTAATTTATGAAGTCCTTGGATGCAATGTCTACAACCATATCACATTGAAATACCAGTTCTCATACAATCACTAATGTTAAGTAATGTTGAACCTGGCCAGTATCTAGATGGGTGACTAATTTGGAATACCAGGTGCTGTAAAATTGAATGTATGATTGGTGCAATGGCTAATGTCTGGGAATTGAACATCAGTGAGCCAAGTTAAAATTAATTATATTATTCATTATTAACATATTAAATTAATTTATATAATAAATTATAATCTTTATATAATTTTCCTTTGTGTGTGTTTGTGTGTGTTTGTGTATGTGTGTGTGTGTATTTAGGCAGCAATCCTTCTTTCATGCACATTTCATTGAATACGACAGACAAGGTGCTTTTATTTAGTTTTTTTTTTATATAATTTCTCATGCGATCTAATTTTTTTTTTCTTTTTGGATGATAAATTATATAAAAACTGTCCGAATGTTCTTTTTATCTGAGCGCTTTCGGCTACACATTTAGCCGTTTTCAAGGATTATATTTTAACTGTAAAAATTAGAAATAGTTTGTTGTATGTTTTATAAAATGTTTTCATTTTTTTTGTTTCAAAACACGGTCAAGATATTATGTCCATGTTCAAAGTTAATATTATTAAGTGTTGCTTTTTTTTTTATTTTATTAATAAGGCTTCCATTATTTTAAGCCTTTTTTTTTTTTTTTGCATGTAGATGATGCTATTATATGTCAACAAGTATTTTACGAATAGTGTCCGGTAGGTCTCCATGGAATTAGTTCGTAGCCTGTCACGAAAATTGTATTTTTTAATAAATTCTCAAATACAGACGATATTTTTTCTTTCTTTCTTTTCTGTTATTATTTCCTGTCAATCATTTTAATTTAGTCTTCCATTTTTTAATGTTTTTTTTTTTCTGTTTAAGTCTCTTTTTTTGCCTTTTCCTTCAGTCTCTCTTTCTCTCTCTTTCTATATAAACGTTTGCTTTTTTTTCTTTCTATTCTTTCTCTTTTCCTCTTTTCTCTTTTTGGTTCCATCTCTCTTTCTTTTTCTTTCTGTCTGCCTCTTTCTCCTTATTTCTTAATCTTTCTCTCTTTTTACTTCAGTTTTTCTCTTCCTCACTGCCCCTTTCTTTCTATTTATCTTCCTTACGCTCTCCTCCTTTCTTTTTTTCTTTTTTCCTCTTTCGCTCTTTTGCCGTTTCAGAACTATTTTCTCTTTTCACGCTCGCATCCTTTTTCTCC